>CAJNJA010028853.1:20526-31307 GCA_905231915.1 Symbiodinium necroappetens | reverse complement strand
CTGCTAGTCGTTCTCACTCCTAGCAGCTGCAGAGAGTTGTGCCTTACTTTGGCTCAAGACCGGACTAGCGTATCGCGTGAGTAAAACGAAGGCTCTGTCCGAGCGTTGTGAGTAGCAGTGCTTTGCCAAGGGTTTTGTTGAACTCCGGACTGTCGTTCGGTCTTTTTCGAGCTCAGACCACAGCCGAGAAGAGCTTTGCAGGCAAAGGTTTCACATCGTATGGAGAAAGCGCAGCTATGTTGGCATGGGCAAAGCAGTGAGACTGAAGGCGGGCTGTCTTGGCACGTGAATAATGAGAGTGCGGCTAAGATGATTGCTAGGCCTGCCGAGTACATAAACCGTGGGCAAATGTCAATGGACTGAAAGTAAGGCAGGTTCCGGAATTTAAGTCCGGGGACGTCGGCACAGCCCTCAGCCAAGCCATGGCTAGAGCCTCCCAAAGATCTCGTCCTTTACACTATGTTTAGAGAAGATGGATTTGCGCACTATCAAGGACAAGACAGCCAAAAGTCTCACACTGGAATGCCTATTCCGCGATAAGCTGCCTGGAAAACACAAATTTCTGAATCGCCAGAAACTCTGGGCAGTCCTACAACTGAAGCCTATTTTTCGCCCAAACGGTGAATGGGCCCACATCGATTCGTGGGGCGACCATGTTCGGGTCCCACCGCACTCCTTCTGCGAGAAGTTGCAAGATGCGCCCATACGTGCCACCAAGGGCCAGCCTCTGCCCCAGAACCTACCCAATCCCGTTCAGTGCCCGCCTCCCAAAACTTCAACTACTCGGTCATGGGCTGATGCCACTGAGAACGAGGAGCGCGAGGCCCTGACGAAGAAGCCCAAGGCAGCCCATGATCCGGAGGCCAAGCCATTTGGTCCACCAGAAGCCCAACAGTTCCTCCCGGAAGAAGTGACCACCAAAGCCATGCCGACCAGGCCCAACAAACAGCAGCCCCCGGAGACTCACCTTATCGATTCAACTTCAACTACCTCGATCAGAGAGCCAGGCCTCGGTGGCAACACAACCAGCCCCAGCCCGTCGGCCTATGCATGATCTGGGGTCGCAGGGCCTGGATCAATTATTATGCCGGCAGAGTCCTCCGAAGAGTATTGGTACACCATGTACCGGGAGGACGGCGCATGCTGCCTACCCGGTTGGCTGGCTTAGATTCAGCATCGCCAGCCTAATAGCCGAAGTTTGCCGGATTGCAAGACCCGCCTCACCCTCAGCCTACAGACAACGGACACCCGGCAGGGACCTCTGATGCCCAGCCTGGGTCCGACGGCCTCCATCGGGATATTCTCAGCCTACCAGCCCATTTCAGACCGGGATGCGGCCGTTACTGGCACGATGGTTGCACCGGAAGCCTCAACCCCAGGAATATCAAGAATATGCCAGCAAGGCCTACTGCACATCGCATCTCCAGAGATGAGCCTTCTGGCGTGTTGGCCCATGGTCGCATCAACGAGGCTTTCCGCTTCTCAGCTTATCCAGCTGGACAGGCCTCGCCTAGATGAGGCCTTGTACGAGGTCACGTCTATCCGAAGTGACCTGTCAAACTTGTTGCAGCCCAGACCTAAGAACACTCTTGCCACATAAGCCCGAATAAGGGGAAGGAAAGACCTCATACACCCACGCCTCCACCACCCAAGCGCCCTCGCGGGACCCCTTTCACACCGCCCAAAACATTGAAGGGCAAAGGCAAGGGGGTAAAAGTGGCAAGGGAAGCCCTAACAAGCCCAAATCGGAAGATCGGCCCGCCAACTGGGTCTTCAAAGCCCATGGCAAAGTTCTGTGCAAGCGCTATCAACGCAACCTTGGCACCATAGCCAATTGCCGATTTGCCCATCTTTGCGCGGTTCGCGGGTGTGGCAAAGACCACTGCGCCATTCACCACTACAGCAAAGCCCCTTGACTAGCCCAAGAGCCCGCGCAGCCCAAGTTAGCCTCTTGCCCGTCTGAGCCCGAGACTCAGAAGCCGCTTCCTCAGATCTCGCCACCCCCCTCGGTCGCGGGCCAGGGGGGTCCGCCTCCTGATGCCGGAAAAGAGAGCATGAACAAGACTCCGCCAGCCGATCTGGGAGAGAGTAACCACGCGTCGAGTCCACAGCCTTGGGCTGGGCGTCCCACTTTTAAGCGGCGCTTCGCTAACAGAGTTTGGACTTCGGCAGCCTACAAACGTGCTCGCAGGGAAGAGCACATTGACCCCCCGAAAGTAGTGCTCTTGGACACAGCCTCCAGCCTAGGAGCCCGTTGCGCCTCCCTTGCCAACAGAGAGGCAACCCCGGATACCAGCAAGCAGCCGGCACCCTATGACGAAATTATGCAATGCATATGGGGGAGATCTACGTTGCAGTCGTCGCAAGCCTCCCCGACATAGCCCAAAATGCGGAAGAAGCCATTGCCCTTCTGCAGGCGATCCAGGCCACAGCCTCTTGGGCGTACGATCCACCAGGATCACGTAATCCATAAATTTCAAGAGTTCATCGCCTGCCTACACGACTCTTCAATGCAGGCCCCATCCAAGACAATATAGTCCTAGCCTCCTCCCGTCTGCCTACTTGGCCGTGCGTAGACGAACAACTCATGGCCCTGGAGGCTATGGGTAGAATCTGCAGCCTACATCTCTGCCGCGCAGGCCTCAACACCATCTCCTTCACAAGTGGAGGCCAAGGGGTGCTTTGTGCCTCACCGTCCGCCCATCTGTGATGGTGCCGGGTCTGCCAGCTCTGCCGATCACAGCATCCCGAGCCGATCAGTCCTAGCCTCAGCCGCCCAAGCATGGCTCAAATGGGCAGCCGAGCATGACCTAGCGGACCTAGCGCAAAGTGTCTTCAGCCACATTAGCCTGAGTCCACCCCATCTCAGAGGAGGAGCAGTCACACGCCCTGGGTATACTCTGCCACTCGCTTGGCCTAGACAGACGTCAGCCCAGGCCAGCCCTTTTGCCTAGAGCTCATGAAAGCCTTTGCTCGCCTAACACAGGACCCGGATTTTGACCTGAACTTTCTAGCCGGTTTAGGGTTTAGGGTTTAGGGTTTAGGGAGTCCATACAGGTGTATTTTCAGATATCAAGCCTACCGGGCTCTGGCCTCCTGCCAAACTCCAGCCGCTTTCGAGGTCAGGCCTAGAGGTCTGTCAGAGGAAGATCCTCAGACAGTCCTCCCTACTAGCCGAAGAAGAGGCCTCAGGGTGGATAAAGCAAGTGCCTGGAGGCCTCAAGGCTGCCAAACAACTTTGGTCTAAGGGGATAGCCGTGGGCAAACTCAGCCTCGTTAAAGCCGAAGGCAGAGACCCACGCCTCGCACTGGATAGCACCATCTGCCAAGTGAACCCTCTTTCTCTTTGCCGCATTCCAGAAGCACAGTACAGGAAGTCCGCCGATCCTTCCAGCCTCAGGACCCTCGAGGCGCCTATACGTCGGCGAGCATAGACTTTAAGGCGGCCCAAAAAAGAGTCAAGGTGCATAGCTCAGAGCAGGGCCTACTCCTGTTCGCAATCAACGGTACCCTATGGAGGTACGTGGTGTGCCACTTTGGAGCCAAGTTCTCTGCCTACTGGTGGCAGAAAGTCGGGGGCCTAATTACCCGCCTACTACATGCCTTTTTAGCCGACCGCCCACATAGGGCCTGGCTCTATGTGGATGACTTGTTAGCCACCTTGCTCTGCGCCTCGGCACACGAGTCATTGCTGATACTAGTACTGATGCTCACTTGCCTAGGAGCACCGATCAGCTGGAAGAAAGCCTCCATAAGGGGATAGCCTCGTGTGGTGCGGATGGAGATTCAATTTCGCCTACGAAACCGTCGAGCTGTGTGCAGCTAAACGGGAAAGGCTTCGGCTTCAGATCCAAGTACGAACATTAGCCAAGTTCTCAGGCCCTATCTAGCCCCCCTATATCGCCTCTTAAATAGCCCGCCGGGAGCCAACTTCTCCATCGCGCCTCGCATGTGGCCAGCCTTCCTGCACTGCCTAGACTCTAGAGCAGTCCTGACCAAGGAGTGCACGGGCCTTAGCATACCCTTGAACTCCAGGGTGATCGAATGGGGCAACAAGCCTATCCACTGCAAAACGGACTTACCTCTGATGTCCAAGCCTACCCGTCACACATGGGTTCGTGTATCGGATCCGTCGTGCCCAGTCATTAAAATGACCAAAGCAGCCCACATCTGCACGAATCTCAGCCATACCCACCACCCCTCTGTCCCTGCCTCCCATTGCCTAGCGAGAGCCGACGCTATGGCGGGGGGATCTCGGGTGGGTATCGGGGGCTGGATCTCCACCAAGCACAGCCTAGGCCTACACGATGAACGAGGTCAGGACCTTCTGGTCCTTTCTCACCAAGGAGGCCCAACGATACATAGCCTGTTTTGAAACGTTGGCGCAACTCGCCTTAGCAATGACAGTCAAAGCCCACCATGGCCACTCACGCATGAACATTTGCCTGCCTACTGAGAGTGACAATACGCCTACTGAAGGAGGCATTAATAAGTTGTTCACGACTTCTTGGCCTCTGTCTGAGTTCCTCGGCCTAATAGCCTCCTGGAGCTCAGCCAGCGGGATCACGTTGCAGGTAGCCCACGTGGCAGGCTCCCACAATGAGTGGGCCGACGACCTCAGCAGGGGAAGGCTCCAGGCCTTCGCCCATCGCCCACAGGACAGATTCCGAGTGCCGCTACAGCTCCTAGCCTCAGCAGCCTCCGAGGCTTCCTGGACGTCCAAAGACGCACAGGCCACCTCGCCGATCTAGCGCCAGATGCAGCTTACGATAGAGAAAAATGGTGGCGCCAGCTTGCCGCTTCTCTGCATTCCTGCCCCCGCTCAGCATGGAACGGCCTGGCACTAACGACAGAACACCGCCCGCGGTGGGGGACCATACACATGCGCCTATTTTTACCGTTGCTTCTGTCCCTAAAGATGGGGTGACTGTTAGCCTACGGCCCAGCCTCGGGAGCCTCGGGCCTAGGCCCCTTCAGCTAGCCCCGAGCCTACTCAGAAGCATTACGGTCAAAATAGATGCGGCGTGTAGTTCAGGTGGTAGAGCAGTGCAGGCCTAAGAGAACGGGACTCGCTTTTCGCCTTCGAGAGAGAGAGAGAGAGATCATTTGGTTAGTTTGTGCATGTAGATTTGTGGATCAACGGTCGGCATTGAGCATAGATATGTGCGCAGTGGATGCCCTGATGCACTGTTGTTTTTCTGCAAGCACAAGCTGGTACCACTCATGTTTTGGTTTGCAGCTGCTAGAGGCCAAACATGGGGGGCCAAACAACATGAGCACCGACGGTGCGCATTGGTACGACTGATTGCACCCTCCAAACCCAAGTCTTTAACAAGCGGCATCTTTATTTACGCTTTCACGAGGAACGGAAGCTTTGCACTAAATTCCGGCAAGTCGCCACGGGGTCATTGAGACAAACATGTGATGCTGCAGAAGCCCCTTGCACGATCATGGACATCAGCAAGGTGAAAAGCCCAGTTCTGTGAACCGATGCGCCCTTTTGGAACCTTGGCTAGCTTCATGGTCCCTTCCGTGTAGACGCTCTTTGCGGGCACTCTTGAATTGAATTCTTCTACCTGCTGTGTTCTCGCTGTATTCGCGTGCAAGCAGCTTGATAGTTCAAGCTCCGCCGAGGTCGTTGATGTCCTCCGGCGCAGCGAATTCTCGTCTTCAAAGGTGCGGAACCGGGACCGGTTTGACACAAGACTAGTTGGTTGTAGACGTTGTCGTAGGTGGCACTTCTAATCGGCTTTCTCGCCTCGGTTCGAAGCGTCTGCGACTCACAGGTCGTGGCAGCAAGATTTGATATTCGATCAAGCCGGTCCAGTATTGCTGGCTGAGGCTCCTGTTTTCTGGTCGACCCTGCTTTCTTTGTCATTCCTGCTTTGGTACAGCCTGCTGCTTACATTCTGAACTCAAAATACTCTGGAATGCAAGTGCAGCTCTGGTGTGTCCGAGGCTATGACTTGACTCGTGCCTGTGACGAACAGACAGCAGCACTTTGGGCAAAATGTGTTCCCTACTCAGAAGTCGATAGATGTCGTATGTGGGGTCGAAAGCTTCGCACATACGGCTCATGTGTTCATTCGGCCGTTTCTGACACAAATGGGTGCCTGCATGGTCTAGATTCGGCACACATTTTCTCTCGTTGCAGCTTCAGCTATAGATACAAGGCAGTCGGTTGGCTTGTTTTACTGTGCACAGCTATCTGAAGAATTGAAAACGATAATGGACAGAGTTGTCGCTTGCTTATGCGATAACCTGCTCACCTGCTTGATGTAGGCTGCAAACATCTTGCTGGCTACTCGCGATTTGAATCGGGTCGTGGCACGCGACGCCTTTGAGCAAGGGCAGCGCAGCAAGCCGAGTGCGGAGAAAGCTGAGGTTTGCCATGAAGCGTACAATGCCTGGCATGTTGTGTCACCACATCCCAACCCACGAATGCAGATGCAAAGCCTTGAAGTCTGTAGCCGGAATTGACAGCAAATTGGTTTGGCAAGGTTCTTCCCGTGCGTGTCGCCGGCTTTGCTGAGCAATTTGGCAAAGGCAGAACCATTCCCATTTAGGCCTTGCAGGCCGGGGCATCGCGGCAAGTCGCAGCGATCCCTTCCAGGCTCCATCACCTGGGGTCCGATGGCACGTTGGGCTCCGGAGAGTGACAGCGTCGCCAGCGCCAGCGCCCTGATACGTCTTGTTTTCTTGTTTGGCATTTTGGTCGTGAGACGCGCATTGATCCAACTGGCCCCTCGTTCAGGTGCTATCCCCTGATTTCGCTGATGCTTCTGCAGTGAAGCGTTTCGATGCAGTGAGACGGCATGTGCCTTGACTGACTTGGATTTGTAGCCGCTACGAGCAGGCTGCAGATCATACGACTGTAGCCACATGATTGCTGTGAAGCAACATGTGCCTCAAGACTGCCACATCATGTTTCTGCCTGATCGGGACTCAGGTGCAATGCGTTTTTGCAGCAAAAGCGAAGTTGTGGGGTGAGAGGCTTACCGGTTTCCGGCAATAGTGTTGCAAACTCTTCGTTCGGGTCTGTCAGGCAACGATTGGTGTCCGCTGGCTTGTGGTGCAGAGTCAGAGGAGGCAGTTTTGGTGGCGAATGTGGCACTCTGTCTTCCGCGGCTGCTGCGCTTCTGCTTGATGGTCAAGCAAGGCGCAGCTCTGGATGGCTTTGTCTTTGAGGTTCGTGGAAGGAATTACTGCGATGAGCTTGGGAGATTCGCAATGACTGTTCGGAAAGTTCTGGCGGGTTTTAGTGCTGGCGACCCTTCGGGCACAGACTGCTTCAAGGGGCGAGTGGAAGGCCGTGGCTGGTATTTTCAGTTTGCTCGAGAACCAATCTTCGTCACCACTTTTGCACCTTGTTATGACAGTGGGCATCCGAGATACCAGTTCAATCAACACACAGACTCCTGCTTCATTCTGATGCAGCCAGAGGAATCATTCCTCCGGCATGATCTCCCTCCGGACAAGCCGCGAAGTGCAACGAACTGGGAAACACCAGCTGATGTGCGTGATCGCATTCGGGCCAACTTTTGCCGCCACGGACGAGAGTACCGGATTCCTGAGACGACTTCATATCCCCCTGCGGACTTCATCGTTGCACCCATGGACGCGCTTCATGACTCTCCCGTGCGGTTCTGGGAAAAAGTTGGGACGAGCTCAGATGGTCTTTGACGCTTTCTCGCAGCTGGCCTTACTCCATCAAGATTGGATCAAGTCAGGCTGCCTCATAGGAAGAGCTTCAGAGCTGTAGCTGCAGCAACAGCAAGCCGTGGCAAACGAGGAGGAGCAGCAGCCATAAGAGAATAACAGGAGCATCAAGAGCAATCATCATCATCATCATCGTCGTCGTCGTCGTCAAAAACCAGCAGAATCATCCTGATTTTTCTCGGTATCCCCATCGGCATCATAATACCATCATCATCCGTTATCTTATCTTCATTCTTCTCATCATCCTAGTCGTCGGTCGGCATCACAATGATGTGCCAGTGGCCTCGCAACGACATGCAAAAAGGCAGACAACAGTAGACCAGTCCACCGAATGCTAATGTGGTATTTTAAGACTCCTTGCTCGAAGCACCAAGCAGTGCTGTCCCGCTGTCCCACGAATCGTCTAGCAGTGGCAATGGGAAGTCCTGACCTCAGTCGTTGAGCTGGACCTGGCAGGAGCACGAAGGCAGAGTACTCGCGGGCTAGAGGATTTGTTCTGCTTCAGGTGCCATCAATGCAGTGGCCTTTCCTGCGCCGCACTTGGGCAAAGCATTCTACCAGGCCCTTGTTCTGACGTGCTTCAGTCCTTGCCTAGTCGAGGCAGCATGTCTTGTTTTGGAGCATAGCCAAAAGGAATGTGCAGCGCTTTATTTAAGCCCGTGTATTTCTTATTGTTGCGATTTTAGGTGTGAAGAGGCCCAGTGAGAAAGAAATGACACCAACACCTTGGGCATCCTTCATTCCATAGCAAGACAGCATTGTGTGTTGTCGTGCTATCCGTCGCATGGCTTTCTGCACTTCTAGCCCTTTTGCGCATATCGCAGACAGGATGAGCTCCTGCGAAGGTTGGGCATTTTTGGATCGGGTGGCTGTCGAGCAGTGTTCGTTTTTGCGTGTCTCCAGTCTCCATGCGCAGACAGGCGAGATCTCGTGTTCCTGAAAACGGACCAGGATGAATCTATCCCAGCTTGTCATGTCCGTGCGCAGCGCCAGGCTCCCAGGTTCACCTAAGCTTTGCCCGGCAGTGCAACTATCGCTGCTGCATTCAGGAAAGCATTCCTTTCTCTCTACACCTCCGGTGACAATCCTGTACAGCCATGGAAATGCCGAGGCAGCCGGCCCACTGGGCCTTGGTGTGATTGTATTCTCGCATCGTGGTAGGATGTTGGACTACACCTGGATTACATTGATGCTCTTGCAGAATACACAGGCGCACTGCTAAGACTGAGAGATTGTCGTGCTAACCAGGGCTGCCGAGACCTGCTGAGGTGCGGATGTGTTCAGCTATGAGTACGTGGGCTATTCACTTTCACGGCTGGACGGTGACACCCCCTCCGAGGCAGCTCAGACGTGCCTTGGGCACCTTTCCCGGCCTTGTCTTGTAGGCTGGATGCATACGAAGCATTGATGCAGCAGCTGTCTCAGCAGTGCTCACTCGTTCAACAACTTCGCAACATTCATACTGCAGAATAGAGGCTTGGCGATACCTCGTAGACGAGCAGAAGATCCATCCAAGACGGATTGCCGCGGACTTGGATGGCGGGTGTGTTGCTGACGAACTCGTTGCATTCAACTGCCCGATGCCCAGTGAAAATGTACATCACTTCATGATGGCTCGCAGAACTCCTCAGATGTGGAATGTTTCGCGGGTGAAGATCATGTCCGTCTTTGATTAAAGGCATCCAGCTGCTCTCTGTCCTTGTATCGCGCTATGTGCAGTGCCCCACAGCCCGGCCTATCGAAACAGAGTGTTGCCTCATTGCTGCGGCTTTGGCTGGCCTTGCAGTTTGTCTCTGCGTTTCGGAGATGCTCCGGGTGTTTCCACTACGTAGTCTTGCAACTCTTCGACGAGGTCGGGAATCATTCAGGAACGTCGTTGAATGCATCTACGCCGTTTTTGGGGTATCCATGCTAGAGATATATCATGCTGGACGCAGCCTATTGATCACGTTTCGGCTACATGTGAAGGTGTTGGTTGCAGCCAGTTCTGCGTTCTGCTACAAGCGGTTCATGTCCTCTGAGGTGATCTTCGGTCGCTCAATCGGTGCGCCGCTGTCAGTGTGGAATGAGTAGTTCGAAAGAGTTCGACGAATTCTCTTTCTTCAGCTCACGCGCTCGTTGTCAGGTTCTGGTCCGAGCGTGGATCTGGCCTCCAGAGCTGAAGTTGAGGAGCAAAGTCATGGTTTTCCTTATCTTGCAGGTGTAGACTCGCGATGTTTCAGAACCCGTCCAGGGAACAGAGTTCTCGCCGTTGGATGCAGCTGGGGTGATTCTTCAATCTCCACTGGAAAGCACGGGCCCTCTGCGGCTTTTGCTGTTGGTTATCACAGTTTCTGTGTGTTTTCAAACACGACGTGACGCAATGGAAGCTAGGTGGTGCTTACGTCGTCGTGGGCTCGGAGTTGACAAGGCTAAGTTCCGTCATGTCACGTAGGCCAGTGCTTTTTCAGAGGTACTGGGTGGTACGGCAGCGACGTTGGGCAGTGAGCCCATGACAGTGTTGCTGCATTTGCCTACATGGTTCTCAGCCCCAGGCTACTACTTAGACATCTTCCGCAACTACGAGAAGATCGGAAACATTAAAGCTAAGGCCACCTCACTTCTCAATGGGCTGTGCAACGAATTCTGTGGCAGAAGACCTAAGTGGAGACACGAACAGACCGAGGTTGCGATCATGCATGGAACAGATGACGAAGTTGTCCCCTTCTCGAATGGGGAGGCTTGGATGGTAGAACGTCGTTTTTGACAGTACATGGCCTACTTGAGTAAGACAAACGCACACCAAAAGACTGTTGACAGAGGAGTATGTTATCCAAATCATGCTCGGTTTTGAAACCGCTTTTGACACATACATGCCGAAGCCCTCCGACGAAACTTGAGTCCGGGCATGACACGAGGCTGTGCGTGATGATGCGTGAGGCATGCGGGGAGCTTTAAAGCCCCAACATCACAACCTGCGGCATACTTGGAGCCATCATTTGCGTCGTTGCATGCTTGAGTGCCTGATGCGAGTGATCTTGTTAATCAACATGCTGATTCATCGAGAGAGAGAGAGAGAGAGA
>CAJNJA010028853.1:6620-20508 GCA_905231915.1 Symbiodinium necroappetens | reverse complement strand
GCGCGCGGGCAGGGGGGGCAACCCCTCTGCCCTGCCGAAAGAAAGAGAGAGAGAGGCGCGCGGAGGGGTCAGGGTTCGCCCGCCTCTCCTGTCCCGGTAGAGAGAGAGAGAGAGAGAGGGCTCGGGGGGAGTAGCTGCATTTCGTACGCCATGGTCGCTCCACATGTGGCGACGATACTGCAGTGGCTGGAGACTCTTCAAGCGGGGGACGTCTCAGTCCACATTCAGCTGCCTCCTGTGCTCACCCCTCTCCGAGAAGTTCTCAACAGTATCCTGGAAGGGGAACAAATGGACCGAAGTCAGTGGGCTCGTCTGGTAGCAGTTGGGGAAGCCCTCCGCGACCTCATCGCGGGGAACAAGCTGGCGCACCCGTCGGACGTCTTGATGCAAGCAGCCGGGGGAGTGGAAAGTAGTCTCATGCAGAACGACACGGTGGTGCCTGATTGGTACCGTGACATGGAAATGCTTCGGGGGATCCTACGACAAGTGCGTAGCGGGCCACACAACATGCTGCCGACTTTCCAGCAAGCAGCCCTCAACCTGGTGAGTGTGATTTCTGCCCTCATTCCGGAAGAGCAACAGAGTGGAGTGGGGGACTGGCAGCCCCAAGACTGGTGGTATCTCGAGCGTCACCATGGACTGGGGGACAGTGCAAGACACCCTGCGCCTACTTCCCCCCGACAAAGGGGGACAAGGCGCCCACGAAGCCCTTCTCGTAATTCCTCAGACCAAAGCCACCGCCGCCGCCGTGTGCTTGCTGAACATGTGCACGGACATGGGCTTTGAAGCGGGGGACAACATGGTCTGCTGGAGTGGACAAGAGGACGACATGTAGGTCGTGCGCTGCTGGAGTGAGCCATGAGGGAGGCTGCCGCCCGTGAGTCGGGGGATCATGTTTTGCCAGCTCGGTAGCGAGGAACCCGCCCGATGTCCCCCCGCTGGCGTGCCTCGTTACACATGGTCGCCACTAGGCTTTCAGGTCAGTGTCCTTTTGTGCTTTGCTAGTGGTTGGAGGGACAGTGCGGGAGCCTCAGCTGTGTAACGTGACTCAAACCCCCCGAAACTGACTTCACACAGGGATGCCCGTAGGCTTGACATTATTGCTGTGCCATTGTTTTTGCACTAAAAATCCGGGGGGACTGAAGTCATGCCGAACGTAGGAGGGAAACAACTGGTTGTGCCGCCATCGTTTGTCCCGTACAGTTCATGCTAGTGTACCTTCCTTGTGGGGGAGACTCGAACCAGTTGGCATGCCCTCTCCTTTGCCAAATGAGTACAAAGCGACAACGTGACACAGGGGGACCTTCACTGTGTACTCTAGTGGGATGTTAGATGCTGTGTGATTGCGCCCGGGCCTCAGAGTGCTGCACGTTGTCGCGAGCTGAACTACTATGCTAGTGCACTTGGCTTCTCAAAAAGACATGCCCCCGGGGGAAGATGTGTCTAATTACAGCTGCCTTAGGTGCGATGTTTGTACTGTATCATTGTTTCTGCCTCTAAGAAACCCGGGGGATAAGGACATGTCGATTCCTTTGCTCCGCTTGGTCACATGTGCCTTTGAAGGCAGACAACAAAGAATAGTGCACCACGTTTCTCTCCGAGCGAGGGGGTGTATGGCTTAATCTTCTCATGTCGTAGCCTCTAATGTTTAAGTCTTGTTTTGGTTCCGATCATATTGCACCTGACTCTCGCTTGCTTTGCATACGATGCCACTGTCTGTACTCAAGGGGGACCCTCACGTACTCGCCCGTTCTGTGTTGTGCCTTCGTAGTCGAGGTTGTACCCAGGAGTGTCATCTCGGTTGTAGTGGGGACCCCCACCGAGTACTGAGCAGGCATGTAGTCTAAAGAAACCCCAGACAGCGTGCTAGATGCTGGGGATGTAACTCTTTGACATACAACCTGGCCGTACTTGAGGGGTTTTGGCGTGGTTTTTTGGTTTTCCGATAGAGAGCATTCCCAGCAACAAAACTCAGTCGGGGAAGATGCATGATTGCACCGCCAAAGTGCCGGATCGTGTCCAGGGGGATTGTTTTATTGTTCATGGCTACGGTTACAGAGGTCCTCGAACTTGGATACGAGCGCACAGCTGCTCCGAACAGGCGTCCCAAAGCAGTACTGTCAGCATGTTACCCGGGGGAAAGCTCATCTTAAAGTAAATCTTTCACGATATGTCCACCGGGGAACATGTCCAACCTTGTTTTTCACGCCTCCTCAAAGCCCCATAACAACATGGGGGGCCCTAGTGGCCGGGGGGCCTAAACAGCCTCTCATGCCCTGGAGAAGAAGAGAGAGAGCCCTCCCCGATCCAAATACTTGTCGGGATGGAGGGCCCATTTCCAGAAGCTCTAAGAAGCCAAGCCGCCTTCACCAAGAGTCTTTTAGGGAGGAGCCCCCTTTCCCTGGACCCATTTGATGCTTTTGTCTTTTGTTGGGGTTAGTGCTGGGATTTCAGTTGGGGCTAGTTGTTTCGGTTTGCTTGGGCCGGCGGTGTAATACTGCCCGAAAGGGGAACCACCTCCACCTTGACATGATAGACAAAAACATCCGGCCTCTGGCAAAGGGCTCTGGATTCTCGATGCCTATTTGACGACTTGGTCACATGCCTTGTGGGGGTTGTGATGCTTGTTTTTCGCTGACACAAGAAAGAGCCCTAACAGCCGGCCGGAGGAGCTCCTTCGGATTTAAGGTTCCTTTGTCTTCAGTAGGTTGCTGATTGCTGGTGAGGCTTGTTCTTTGCTTGCTGGATTGGGGGACCCACCTCAGGGAGCTCCTTGTAGCTGTAGACGTGCCGAGTGCACAACAACAACCACGGGGAGATGTCCACAGTGACGACCTCTCATCTAGGTGGCCCATGTCCAAGGGATCGAACCCAGGGCGGCTCAAAGAGACGACCCCTATCCAACAACACAGTAGCAGCAATCACTCAGCGCATCCTTGAGGGGGGAAGTCTCTTGTTTTTCACTTTATCGGTTTGGACGCGTTTGCATGTTGCTTGCTGTACGAACCCTCAAGTGGATTGCCGACTTGATTGCAGCCGAAGCTCTAGGCGTAACACGATCGATGTCGGGGGCATCCCCAGGTTCTCTCTATGGCTATTTATATTTGCCCTTGTTGTGCCTGAGCATTCGATCACCCAACATCGAACGTTTTTGCCTTCTTTGAGCGGTTTCGTCACTCCAGCCCCTCCAAAACGGTCGGGGGCGCGACAGCGCGCGGGCACAGGGGGCAACTCCTGTGCCCACAGCCCTGGCGAAAGAAAGAGCCCTCCCCGATCCAAATTGGGGAAGGGAACAAACAAAACCCGTGAACCGCGGGTGCGCGCTCGCGCGCGGAGGATTCAGCTGGACCGCTGTTTCCTCCTGTCCCTGGAGAGAGAGTAGCCATTTTGGCTCAAGCCGCGAGTGGTTCAAACCTCCCGGCCCTCTGTCCTGTGAGAGATATCTACGTGCATTAGGGAGGTCCAACCCGGGCGAGCCGAGAGAGCAGAGAGCCGCGCCACCGCCATCGTCTTGTTCGTTGAGCACGCTGTCCTACACGTCTTCTTGCCGGGGGTCCGGGACGGCGAGGTGGTCGGGAACGAAACTCAAGGCATAGTTTGTGCTGTGCTAGGGGGACCTTAACAACCGCGCCGTCAGGGGGATCGGCGAGCCTACAGGAGAACCTGACCCGCAACACGATCCGGGACTTCCTCGTGTGGTCGTAAGGAACCCGGAGGTTGTGCAACGTGATACTACGGCGACGTCATCGAGAGTGCAAAGTTCAAGCGCTATGGAAGGGGCAGACCTGCCTCCCGCCGCGCCCTCAAGTGGGCCAGGGGGACCCGCACAGGGCACACCGAAGAGAGCCCGAGAGGTGGTCGACTTGGAGGGGGAAGGGACGAGAGCCGACGCCCCCCTCACCCTTGCAGACTTGCAACAAGCCCTTCAGGTCAGCCAACAACAAATCACAGCGAGCATCCACGACTCCCTGGCCGGGATAGGCCACCGAGTGGCACAAGTCGAAGCGAACATGGGGGAGCACGTCAAGAGGACGACCGAGCTGCTGGACGCTATGACAGATAGACATGTCAGCATCGAGGAGAAGATCAACCGTGTTGCCACGGGGAACACAGATCTGACCCGACGCCTGGAATTGCTAGAGGGCAAGTTCGCCAGTGCTACTTTCTCCACAACGAGCACAAGAACAGATTCCGGGGGACAAGACCCAAACCCCCGCCCCGCAGTGGTGGTGGGGGGGTGGGACAACGACCAGAGCGCCAGCACGACCCTGCAGCTCGTCAAGCAACACCTCGCTGAGCTCCAATGCGACCTGGACGTTGAGGAAGCATTTGTACCAGGACTGCGCCGAGGTTTTGCGATTGTGCCAATACACGCTAGAACGGGGGAGGACAATTTCGAGTACCGCCGACGAGTTCGGGAAGCCCTCCAACGAGTTCGAGAAGCCCGCATTGTCACAGGACAAAGACAGCAGGGAGGCGACCGTTACATGTGGGCAGCCATGAGCGAAAGCCCTGAGCGCCGCCGTCGAGCTCAATTCGCGGGGAAAATCAAACGCCTGATCCTCGAAGAAAACGGGGACCGACGTGAACTTGAGGTTGAGTTCGGCACTGGGAACGTCTGGTATTCTCAAGTTCGAGTCGCCTCCGCGGTCCTCAGCCCGCCGGCGGATGCAGACAAAGTTGGTGTTGGCTGGGTGTGCTTGCCCACACTCGCACGACAGATGGGATTGTCCCTGAGCTCCCTCACGTCCAGATGGGAGGAGCTCAAGAAGACTTTGGGATGATCAAAGAAAAGAACCCACTCTCTGGGAACGGACACCTCCCAGAGAGCCTTGCATGTTTTCTCGTGGAACGTCGGAGGGCTCGCACCTGATGTTGCTCTTCGCCTTCTACGCGACCTTCGAGAAGAACGAATTCAACCCTTCTGCGACTCCTTTGTTATCTGCCTCCAAGAGGTTATCGTCGACAAAGGAAAGACTGTTTTTGAGAGTGCCGACATGCAAATGCTGGTCGGCAAGCGAGACGAAGAATGGAGGGGGACAGCTATTGTACACACCGATGATCTACAGCACAGCCGAGTCAAGTTGCTCCAAGCGGGGATCAGTTGCGTGCTGCAACACACAGAGCTCCGCTTTGTGGTCGTGGCGGGGCACCTACCACATCATGCCACAGTATCAGAAGCCAGCTTGATCGTGCGCTCTTGGATGGAACAACTCGAGCAACACCCCCGAGGACTTTTAGGCCTGGATGCGAATGAGACATTCAAGCTTGGTCGTGGCTCCAAAGTACTCAGCGATGGGGCACGAGGGGAACTGATGCTGGAAACTCTCACAGCGGCAAACTTTCGTTTGCCTCCGCAGAACCTTGCGAAGCCATCGTACTTCCCCTACAACCAGCAGATGCAACCCCGGCGACTTGATTACATCTTCCTCAGAAGCCTTCTGACGGAATCGGGGGATGTGCTCGACCGAAGAGACCTTGCTCGCAGCGACCACGAACCAGTCCACGTCCCTCTTCGAAAACCAGTGCCGCAGACGCCTAAGGATCAAGAGGCCGCCAAAGCCTGGGGAACTCGGCGACTTCGAGACAGCCGGACGATTGAAGAAGAGCTGGCCAATTTCGAAGTCAGCAACACCGACCCGGTGAAGATCATTGCGGACATTGCCGTAAAACTCACCGAACCAGGCCGGGCCCTCGCGAAATACCGCGAGAGCAAGCAGATCAAGGAAACACGCCGCCGCATCCTTGCTATGCCCCCTGGGGGGGACCGAAAACAAGCCTGGAAGCAGCTCGCCAAAGATCGCCGACAGGAGCACCGAGCCTGGGTAGCAGAAAAGCTCGACCTGGCCGGAGCTGGTTTTTGGAGATCCAAAGCGGCAGTGGACCAAGAACGCCACAACTCAGCCTGGGAACTTGGCCTGAAAGCTGACGATGAATGGAAACACAAGCTTGCTAAACATTTTGGTGGCATCTTCCACAAGGCAGATGGGGCGAAGGTCCGGGAACGTTTCTCCATCATTCTTCACAGGATGACCGCGATGTGCAAGCACCACCCATGGAGGCCATTTACCTTCGAAGAGATCAAAGCAGTCCGCAAACGCTGGAAGAACGGCAAGTCGTGTGGCCCGGACAGCATTTCGCATGAAGCTTTAAAAGTCTTGGAGTCGGTCGATTGCTGGCGAGACCGGTTGCTCAGCCTTTTCAGCGACATGTTGTACACTGCGAAGATACCGGAAAGCATCGAGCGGGGAATAACAACCTTGCTTGCGAAAGTGGGGACACCCACATCGTGGAGCGACACCAGGCCGATAACTTTAAGTTCAGCTCTCTTGAAGACCTTCTCGCAGCTGTTGATTGGCCGAGTATCCCACTGGGTGCAGGGGGACTCCCGCTTACAATGGGCGCGGCGATCACGCCAGGGAGTCGAGCTCATTCTCATACTCCGTCGCCTCTGCCGTGTGGCTCGCGATTGGGGCATTCCAATGTTCCTTGCGAAGCTTGATATACGCAAGGCCTTCGACTCCGTGTATCAGGAAGCCCTGGCTTTGCAAATCGAAGAAGACGTTTGTGTTCGGGGGAACCGCCCGTGGGAGGGGCGAGCATGGGCCTCTCTATTGCACGCCACCGAGATAGAGATTTTCTTCCGCGGGGAGCATTTCCGTCTCCCACAGTCCAATGGAGTTAGGCAGGGCTCGCCGGATAGTCCCATCGCCTTTGGCCGTATCATTGCGAAGGATCTGGAGAAATCCATTGCCGAGTCCAAGAATGCCAAGCCCACCACCGGGGAGCCCCCCCCAGAAGACGGGGGAAGCTTCATGGACGACAGCTATTTGTGGTCCACTAGTGCACACCATCTACAGATGATGCTGAACCGCATGGGGGAAAACCTGCCAAAGAAGGGCCTTGACATCCACCCCCTGAAGACGGAGATCATCGACAACCAAGCCGGTGGAACCGAGTTCATGGTCGCAGGAGACAGGGTGTTGTCGAAAGGGCCCGACCACATCATCCGAGCTCTGGGCAGCCCCCTCAGCTTCAAAGGTCACCCAGCCATGATCGTGGCTGAGATGCAATCCCGAGCACGGGGTGCCTTCCGAAAACATCGGGGGACACTCTTGTCGAGAGCACCACTGCGATCAAGACTTCAACTCCATACAGTGTTGGTTCGTCAAAGTGCTCTATGGGCGTGCCAGACGTGGGGGTGCAGCGAATACTTACTGAGATGTGCAAATAGCCTGCAGCTCAACCAAGCTCGTACCATCATGCACCTCCACAAGCCGGCGGGGGACGACTGGGTGGAGTGGAACAAGAGAAGCCTTCGACAGGCGAGATTAGCACTGCATCGCCATGACATACAAAGATGGTCCACATTCATCTTGAGCCAGATCTGGAGTCTGGCCGGCCATGCAAGCCGCGGAGATGAGGTGGCATCAGCAATGATGAAATGGCGGAACTTGGCATGGTGGCGAGTCGAGCAAAGCATCCCCCCTTCGTGGGGGGGACACCGCCACAGTCGCAGGTTCAACCCGCACCTCGATGTTGAGAGGCAGATTGTCGAAGTTGCTGGCGAAGACTGGCAAACCAGAGCAGAGGACAGATTTTGGTGGGCGAACGCAGAGGACCTCTTCGTCGAAAAGAACGACATCCCCTGGGCATCCGGGGATCAGGATCGCCTTGAGAACCTTGCCCCCAACAGGGGGACCTCGTCGACTACGAAGAGCAAAAGAACTCGCAAGAAGAAGATCACACAAGGGGGACTGTGAATGATGACCTCGCAGCGCTGTTTCTTCGCGGCAGACAACAGCTACCCATGGGGACGTCAATCAGCTGTACCGCCCCCCCCACTACCAATGTGTGGGGAACCTCCAAACTGTGATCGCAAAGAGACCATGGGGATAGGGCTGGGGCTTGTTCAAGGTCTTTTTCAGTGTTTTTCTCTCCAGCAAGAGGACTCAGTCGTGCGGCAGCCTCAGACCGTGTCGCTACTTTGAAGACCGCCATACTGTCGATGAGGACATGACATGCACCCTGTGACAAAGGTAACCCGCAACTTCGCTCGAATCAGGAACGTCTGTGAGCTGCGAGAAACCCACGCCTGCCGCTGCCGCTTGGTCTTCAAACATGTCGACCGACATTGTATCGATCATGCACTATCGGTACCTCTGTACTTTTTGCACCACGGCATCATCGCATGGGTTGCGCTCTACCCGTACTACATCCCAGTCCGTCTATGTTTTTTTCATGTACCCGTCTTGCGTGCAGAGACTGAGTTCTTAGTTGCAGAACCACAGCATATTGTCATACGCCGCCGCAGCAGTGCACCAGCTACAACATGCGACAGCAAGCCGCCGCAGTTCACGCGCTGATCGCGCTGAGCTATGTCTGGGGGATGAACTCCCCAAGTGACCGCACGACGAGCACACCAGCCGAACAGCAGCATCAGCAGCAGCCTCAGACAAATGCACAGCAAGGACCGACCGGCAGCAGCAGCTCTGGGCAGCACCCGCAGTCGAGCCAGCCGACCATGGTCCCACAACACTGCCCCCCAACGGGTAACCCACCTGGGGGAAGCCTACAAAACCCCCCCACACCATGGCTGCCGCCGTGGGTTGCAGCGCAGGGGGGACCTGGATCCTACAGCCCGGTGGCCGCGACCCATTTCCAATGGCATGCTACCCACCCAGCGACGAATGGAGCCTTTGTGACATCGTGGGGTGGTTACAGCCTTTCCCCTGTCACGAACCCCCCGCCGGGGAACCCCACTTACACGCCACAGCTGGGGAACCCCCTCCTCCAGGCGCAAGCCCCCCAGACACTACCAATGCTGCCGTCGGGCCACCAACCTGGGGGACCATACCAGCCACAACAACAGCAACACACCGGGGTGGGCCAAACACAACCTCCCCAGCAACCTTTTGGCAGACCGCAGGTCGCAGCCCCACCCCATTTGAGCCCTGCGACGGCAACACAGACTCTGCCGGCCCACCAACAACACAGCCAGCAACAGCAGCCAACTTCGTTCCAACCGCAGAACCACCACACCCCCCTCTACCACCAACAACAGCAACAACCACAGCAGCCCAAAGCCAACACCCTCTGGGAAGTACGTTTTCCAGCACCGTATGACCCAGACACAGATCCATGGCACGCAGACTCCCCCCCACCTACGCCTCGCACACGCAGCCAGGTGCAAGAGCCTTCCAACCCGCGAACATCTGGACCCAGACCGTCTTTCCCCGTGCAGCCGCCGTGGGCCCTCACCCAAGAACAAGCCGCGAGCCTGCTTGCAGAATCGCCGCTACTCCAAGCCCAAACTGCGACACAACAACACACGCAGCAGCAGGCCGAACAAATCGAAGAGCAGACTCACTCTGAGCAGACAACAGAGCCTGCCATAAACACTGCAAGTTGTACAGCAACAGACAACAAGACCGAGCAAGTCTCGGGGGACCCATCGCAGCAACCATCCCCGACCACACCGGACCCTCCGCCAGCCGACTCCGCCCCATTCGAGACAACAGCGCCTGACAACAGCACTCCTCCACAGCAGGACCCCCCACAGCAGTGGGGAAATAGCAACGGGCGCAGAGACCGGCCCGGGGCGGCAACGTCGACAAAACGTACAGAAGCAAGTGCGGGACACGGTTCACAAAGGGTCCAAAACAAAGCTGGCAAGTACACGTACAAACAGCATAACAAGCGAGGGAATTATCAGCGAAGGCCACCTCCTCAGCAGCAAGGGGGACCAGGATGGGGGTTGCTTTACAGACCGCAACACCCCTCCAACAGCAACCCCACGCCCCCCGGGGGAGGCAACCCCCTGGCACAACCCGGCAGCAAAGCAGCCAACGCAGCCCGCGAAGACTGGAGCAAGCTGCTCAACAAGCACCTCGAACCCAGAAGTGCAGCAACTGGACAAGCCAGCAGCAGCTCCGCACCACCCCAGAGCCCCGTTACCCCGGCAGACCAGACCTCCAGTCGAGACAACAAACCCAGCGACAGCAGCCAAACCGTGGGGACACCCACGGCGCAAACTCAGGACACTAAGCCAGAGGAACCGGCTCAGCAGAGCAATGCCTCCCCGTCACAAGAGGCCACTGACACCAAACGAGCCTCCGAAGCACGGGCTCAATACGTGCAACGAAGCCGCGAATCACCATACGAGAGATGGAACCGCGAAGCGAACGAAGCAGCGGCAGCGAGCCAAAGCAGAGCAGCAGCAAGTGAGAGGCAAGCACAAGCAGAATGGGCAGCTTCCCAGACGGGAACGTTCCAAGGAGACCTGCCTCCAGACATCCATTTCCCCACTATCGGGGGACAGGTGACTTTCACACAGCTGACCCAAGGCTGCTGGGAAATCCAGATTGAAGGCCAACGAAACAGACGGCCTTCCACGGGCCTCCCGCCCCTCAAAACAGTGAAGCTGGGACAGTTCGGACCGCTGGAGACAGCACCTCCCTTCACAGCAGGCATGATGGGACGCCTCGCACCGATGGAGAGGGCCAATGTCTGGCTGCTCACAGTCGTCAACCTTCCGGATCTTGACGACTTCGAACCAGACACAATGCTGCTCGTGGAAGGAGACCAGTTCATGTGCGAACTCACACCCAAAGGATGGGGACTACGTGTGCATCGACTGGCACCTTCGACCGCAAGAAATAGCCGTCAACCTGCGGAAGGTGCAAAGCCGCAACCTTCAGCAACCCCCCCGGATCAAGCCCCACCCACCGACCTTGAACAGGAAGCTACAGCTGCAGCCAACCCCGAGACGGGGATCAACACACAAGCAGAAGTGGAGGATGATCCAGAAGGAGATCAAGAGGGCGACCAGGAGGGGGACCACCGCCCCCCGCACGTGCCGCTCTCAGGCTATGCTGAAGCTGAAGTCACTCCCCTTGGCGAAGGTCGATGGCGAATCTCCATTAGATCGGATGGAGAGCGAAAACCCCGTGAACCGGGGAGCCTACCAACCACTGTGATCGAGGGAGATGGAGGGCCAGTGGCAGACGCACCTGCGATCTCCATAGGCACCGAAGGAGTAATGGAATTTCTCACGGCAGACCTATGGACGTTAGACATCGAAGCTACTCCTACAACGATTGCCTATGAGGGGGACACAATGCTTTTGACCCCTGGCGACCGACTCCTTCTCGAAAGGCAGGACGATGGCTGGCACATCCGCGTGGAACTCCTCTCACCCGACGCCCCCACGCCAGTTGGAAAACTTCGACAGAGACGCCGAAACATGATCGCAGCAGACAGGCGAGCTAACAGACAGCGAGCAAGCAAGCCAAAGGGGGACATCCCCCCGACAATCCCAGAGCACACAGGCGAGCAAGACAGCGAAGCCCCGGCCCCGATGCAGACCACAAGCCGAGACAAGACACCCAACAATCCGCAGCAGGCGACGAGGTCGGGAGCATCGGCAAGCTCAAGCTCATCGCATGAACCACCACAGAGCTACTACCCCAGTGCATTGGGGAAGCCATCAGGCCAACGGCCACAGCCATCACAGCCGACTCAACAGTCGCAACCACAGCGAGAACACCACAACATCCTATCGGATGGCAGAGACCTTCGAAGGTCACAGAGAGAGAGGCAAGCAGCAGCCCAAGCAGCCAGCAGCGTCCAAACAGCCAGCAGTGCCACAGCCTCCTCCTCAGCGACTGCAGCCAACGCTACAGCTCACTCCGCGGGGACCCTCCACGACGGTAGACAACTTAGACAACATAGACTTCCCCCACACACACACACACAGTGACCACACTGGAACCACAACCACCGCCACCACAGCCACCACCATAACCACGACTCCCAGCAACGAAAACTACAACACTACCACCACCACTAGCAACACTGTCCTGGCTGACACCGAGACACCAAGCTTCATGCAGACCTCCTGGCAACAGACATATGGGGGAGAGCCAAAAACTCAGGCAGATACAGCGATGACTGAGACACAGCAGCTCACGCCGACCACACCTAACCCGACTCCCCCAGCAGACATGATGGGGACGAGCGCACAAGGCAGCATGGCGCACGAACCCACTGCAGCAGCACAGGGCTCAAGCCGACCCGGGGGCAGGTCGTGGGAACGAGTCGAGCAAGGGCTCATCGCCATCCGCAGGATCGCCCAAACTTGGGACGACAGCCAAAGCAGAGAGATAGTAGCGGCAGCAGACACAGCATTGATTGACCTGCTGGTCGACACACCAACAGCGGCACAGCTTGACGATAGCCAGAGCATGCAACATGGAACTGTGGGCCGGGACATTGCCCATACGGCGGGGAACGGCAACAATGCAGTGACGGCAGCAGCACTACATGCAGCCCAACAATTAGGGGGATTAGCTAGACGTTGCCTCGCCCAAGGTGGCGAGGTCCATGTGTCGTATGCCATGGTTGCGCCACAAGTTGCAGCCCTCATTGATTGGTTTGGGACGCTGGAGCAAGCCAATATCGCAGTGCATGTGCAACTGCCCCCGATCCTGACTCCGCTGCGGGAAGTGCTGAATGAGATCCTGTCGGGGAACCCTGGCGGGACATCGCAATGGGCGAAACTCATCGCCGTTACGGAAGCGCTGGAGACGTTGCTGACGGGGAACTCGCTCACCCACCCGGCGAATGTGATATCTCTGGACCGTGGAGCGGGGAACAGCACCCTGATGCACACTGAAGCTGCCCCGGAGTGGTACAGAGCAGTTGAGACCTTGCGCAGTCTCCTGCGTCAAGTCAAAACTTGGCCGCCGCACATGCTGCCAACAATACAGGAAGCTGCACTGAACCTCGTACGGGAGATAGCAGCTGTCACTCCTGAAGAAGTTGCCGGTGGGGAACGACAGTGGCAGCCTGAGCCATGGTGGTACCAAGAAAGACATCATGGCTTGGGGGACACGGCAAGAGCCTCGACTTCAACCTCGCCACGCGGGGTACCGCGCAGACGACCCCGCAGCCCCTCCGATGAAGAAGGGGACATGTCGGACCAAAGCCATAGACGACGACGCATGCTGGCCGAACACCTTCACGGGGGGACGTGAACAAGAAGTGCAATGCTGGCAGGGGACCAACGAGCTGTGAGCGGCACAACGAACATTACTGACAGAGTGATATGAGCCTTTCCTTTTCGGGGGACACCAAACCTCTCCTGTACTCTTGTTTTAACTTGGGTTTATCTTATACCGCGGTTTCGATAAATGGTGTCTATCCCCTGGTAGTCCAACGCTGCATGGCCGGAAGCTCAGTATTTAGTGGATTGTTTGCCTACTGTGAACATGCTTGTTTAGGCAATTGTGCTTGTTGGTTGAGTTGTTGTACGCCGCACTGTTTTTTCCTAGCTCACCGGCTATGCGCGGTAGAAGGCTTTCTGTGAGAGGAAGACATGCTGCACTATTGGTCCTTTCCATTGTTGCATCTTTTGGTGATCATCCTCACAGAAAATATGCCTTGCAGTACAGTAGTCTTTCGGGGGATGAAAAACTTCCGTGACTCTTTTGACAGCCTTGAACCAGGGCCGGACCTTGTTTGTTTTGCCGGGGGATGCCTCCTTTCAGCTTCCTTGTGGGCTTCAGTGTTAGTGGCATGGAGTGTTGTTGCTGTAGGCTCCTCGCATTGAGAACACCGGCAAAACATACCCAGGCATGTCATCCTCCGACTGTGGAGACTGTGCATGTTGTTACTTTTCCTTGTTGAAGCCAAACAAGGGGGATGACGATAATTCAGGTGTCCAAAGTACTGAGAAGTTTGAGCTCGGGGAACGCAACATATGATATTTTCCTATGGCTCAGCAATAACGGATAGTAAAAGACATGGAAAATAATTAGAAAATATCTGAAAACCGATGCTCAAACATATCCTTGAACAAAACACCCCCGAAAGCCCCATAACAGGT
>CAJNJA010028842.1:460-31311 GCA_905231915.1 Symbiodinium necroappetens | reverse complement strand
TGCTAGTAGCAGCAGCAGCAGGAGGAGGAGGAGGACGAGGAGGAGGAGTAGGAGTAGGAGTAGGTGTAGGAGTAGGAGTAGGAGTAGGAGTAGGAGTAGGAGTAGGAGTAGGAGTACGAGTACGAGTAGGAGTAGGAGCAGTAGTAGTAGTAGTAGGAGTAGAAGTAGAAGTAGAAGAAGAAGTAGTAGTAGTAGTAGTAGCAGTAGCAGTAGCAGTAGTAGTAGTAGTAGTAGTAGTAGCAGCAGCAAGCAAGCAAGCCGTGCCATGCCATGCCATGTCAGGCCATGCCATGCTAAAAATGCAAGTCAATGAATATCCTCAATAGTTATATCTTCTAACCAAAAAAGACGAAGTGAAAATTAGCGACGCTTGTCGTTTGTTTATAGCTAACAAACGAGCCTCCTCATATATGAACCACAAATTCCTCAATTGTCTCTTAAAAGACGAACAAAAGTGAATTTAGCTGTCTTTTTGACCACAGGGGTCTTTTTAGAGTGCGTTTCGTCCTCTAGGTGTGGGGCCTGTTAGAGGCCCCGCGCACCTTGGGATGCGGGGCCTGTTTAGAGGCCCTGCGCGCCTTGGGATGCCGGGCCTGTGGGGCGTTGGGATGGGCCTGTTTGGGGGCTTGTTAGAGGCCCCGCGCGCCTTGGGATGCCGGGCTTGTTGGGGCCTGTTAGAGGCCCCGCGCGCCTTGGGATGTGGGGCCTGTTAGAGACCCCGCGCGCCTTGGCATGCGGGGCCTGTTGGAGGCCTGGCAAGACCCCACGCGCGCTTTGGGATGCGGGCCTGTGGGGCCTGTTAGAGACCCCGCGCGCCTTGGGATGCGGGGTCTGTGGGGCCCCACACACACGCACACGCGCACGCACACCCACACACACACAAACACACACGGAGACACACTCACACGCAGAGACACACCATACGGACGGAACTCTGCTTTCGTGGCACCGGTTGTTTGCCGGACACCTTTTCCAAAGCATTCAACGGCACCAGGGGATGGAGCGCGGGCAGCCCTGCTCACTCACACTCACCCACTCCGTCATTGACTTACTCCTTCACTTGCTCTCCCACTGTTTTTGCGTTTCCTGTCGATGCTTAAAATACACATGTGGGGTTATCCGGTCCTTTAATTGCTTGTGCTGGCGGAGAAATCGAGAATCTGATGCTTTGGCAGTCCAATCTGCTGAGAATGAATGCCTGGATGGATGAACCAAAGGGACTTAACGCGTCAGGGTGGTGTGAGCGCACATGACGATGCCACGCCCATGCAAGGCACGGAGTCCCTGCAGCTACTCTGCCCTAATAGTACGATAATACTACTGCAATAGTACTACAACAACAGCGTAATAGTACTACAATAATACTGCTCCTCGCAGCGCTCACGCAGAGCCTTCACAGCCTCCAGGCACGGGGCATGCTAGAACTTTGCAAGTCATGGTGGTCGCACTTGCGGAAACTGGGCGAAAGACTCGTGGATTGGATGTTCAACTTCTACTAGTAACAGAAATGACAATAGTAATAATGATGGTACTACTCAGACTAGTATTAACAATTAGACCTGTTGCTTGAAACTCCCTTATCCTAGCCGCTCCTAGCCTCCAATGCTCCGACCCTTTTTTGTGGCGCAGGATTCCCAGCGTGAACAGGTTTTGGGTCGTCAGGAAAAAGATGGCCGTTCTCCTGGCCGCACTACCCAAGGAAGGATCTGAACCCCAATCCCAGAAACCCTATACTCTAAACCCTAAATCCGAAGAAGGGCCTGTGGCCTGTACCCTACGCTCGGCCATAATCTCAACAGTGGCGTTTTAATCTGGCAATAGAACCATATTATAACAGTACAAGAACGGCACAATAATATTATGACAATACTATGACAATACTATACTGATATTATCTTCACCACAACATTCATAATATCTCTATACTAATATTGCAATAACACAATAATCGTACTATAGTAGTACTATACTAATACCAGAATAATACCATGCTATCACTAATGATATACAAGTACACTAAATGTCAACGAAACTTTCGGCCTTCCGAGCCACCACACTTCCCCGGCGCCTCGGCCACACGACGGACTGCCTGCTGGGAACAGGTTAGTCACGCACTTCCCACTGTTGGGCACGTCTCTTCCAGAAACCCTTTGGGGGAGCAAAGCCGTCGTCATCAACAACAACAACAACATCAACAACAACAGCAACAACAACAACAACTACTACTACTACTACTACTACCACTACCACTACGACTACGACGACTACTACTACTACTACTACTGCAACTGCAACTGCGACTACAACTACAACAACTACAACAACTACAACAACTACAACTACAAACCAACCAACCAGCGAACCAACGAACCAACGAACCAGCTAAGCAACCAACCAACCAACCAACCAACAAACACAACAGCAACAATGACTGAGCGCTTCTCCAAGAACCCGCTCCTCGCGCCGCAGCAGGGTGACCTTGATGATGGTCATGACCAAGTCTTCCTGCGCCCACGGCGTGGAAAGGTGCTGGTCAGGTGGGCATATACCACTTAAGGCCAAGTCGAAGAAACATTTGTGCACGCCCGCCAAACACATGCAGATTTTAATTACCAATCATGTAAGACAATAATAACTACAGAAGAAATAACAATAACTCAACAACAACAGTAAGAGTAACAATGTTAATGATAGTAATCATAACAATAGGAAGGACATCGGTCGCCTCATGAGCAGCCTTCATGATTCGCGTCACGGCCTCCATGAAGTCGAAACACAGGGCAAATGAGCGCAACTTGGATATCTGCCTTGATTTTGTTGGACCGTGCTTTGGCCCGTGCTCAGGCAGCCTACGTCAGGCAGCTGCTCAACATCCGCTCAGGTGAGACCAGAACAGCTAAACATTTTTGCTCCGCAACCTGGCGCTGGCACTTTGCTTCTTCATCCTTTAATACTCATA
Organism: Symbiodinium necroappetens; assembly: GCA_905231915.1. Taxonomy (NCBI): domain Eukaryota; class Dinophyceae; order Suessiales; family Symbiodiniaceae; genus Symbiodinium; species Symbiodinium necroappetens. The sequence continues at coordinate 28,352 of CAJNJA010028842.1, read as the reverse complement.
CTTCAATAGTTAAACTGTGATGATAACAGTAAGAATAATACACATAATAACAAGAATAATGGTAAAATTCAGAATAAGGATATAGCAATAATAACAAGCTTTTTGCACCGCCCTGATAGAGTCGACGTGATTTCCACTGCAGTGATGTTCTTTCGAGCAGTGCTCGGGATCTCCCTGGTACAAGAACTCATCGCTACAAAACATGCCCTTCACTGCTGTGCTTGTGTATGTTTGTGTAGGGATCTGGCTGTATCATGGGTTAATGTCATAAAATGGGACTGCTGGAGCTGCTGCAGTATACTGTCCGAATATTCCGTTGGAGTACTGCCGCTGCTACAGTATCAGCATCACTATCACGACAATGAGCACGACAACTATACTAAGTTTGCTCCAATATCCGGTTAGTGACGAAAACATTCCTACAGTAGCTTGACATAGTTCAGAACCCGGCGCTCGATGTTCCAATCCGGCCAAGAGCAAGACCCTGGGAGATATGGTATGTTACCAATAAGATACCTCTAAGATCCGGTTTGCTGATTTTCCAGCATATGTCCTATTCGCCGGTCTAGGTTATGAAGATGTTTTAAGAAGACATTCATGGGCGATCTGCAAACAACCTTGAAGGCCTTTTCCCTATGTTTAGTTAACCCAGGAAATCAAAGGCTATGTTGTTAAACAACCTAGGGGCTCGAAGGTCATGTCAGCAGATAACTTAGGACATCAGAGATAACTTCCTTCAAATAATGCCCGAAGCTTGCACTAAACTTGCAAACTTGAACTAAACTGGCACCAAACTTGCACAAAGCTTGCAATAACCTGCCGTCCATTTTCAAGAAAACCTATCGTCTTGTTGGAAAACAACCTGACAATCCGCCAAAACCCAGTGAAGTAAAAACGCGAAATAGTGAAATGAAAAAGATATAGCAGTGAGGAAAAAACGTAAGCCCCTTCCCGGCACACACCACGTGACAGAGCAACTGCACTATGCTCGCCATCACCAGAGCTCTGGTGAAGAAAACTTGAATCGAGCGCGAGCCATTTGCAGGCAGTTGATCTAACATATAGGCTTTGTCGGAAAGAAAAGCTTGGAATGCTAAGCCAACAAAGCACGCACGGCAGCGCTAGTTCAACCCAACGTGGCACATGATAAGCCACTTTGTCTGGACGAGCACGCGCACTACGAACGTAAACCCCATCTCCCCAAGACCCGGTTGGACTATGTCCTGACAAATATCCTATTGACCAATTTAGGCCATAAGATAGCCGCCACGGCTATTGTAAGAAGATCCTTTAGATGTTGTTTGACAGAACAAGCTTGCAGGTTACTTTATTAGATAACCTAGGAAATCAAAGGCTACGTTGTTGAATAACCTAGGCAGTCACAGGCTCTTTGTTAAGTTAGGAAATCGAAGGTTATTCTTGTTAAAAAAAATTTCCCAAATTTGCACTAAACTTCTAAACTTGCACGAACCTTTCAATAGTCTAGTTTTAAGATACCCTATCGTCTTTTTGATCCAAGCTATACTATATTTGCTAAATATCCCATAGTAGGGTGTTTTGTTGAATAACGTTTGGAGTTTGGAGGGTCCACAAGGGTTATTCAAGATAACCTGTATAGTTTGCTTTTGAAAAGTAACCATAGTCAGGCCATAGTCTGACCGGGTCTGAGAAGTAATCCTCTATAGCCATTTCCTGCCAAACGGCAAAGGGTTTCATAAACAACGTAGCCACATTCTCTAGATCTATCAGCTCCTGATTGCTGGCTCTTTGCACAATCGATGTGTACAAGCTAGCTGTACCTGGAGCATGGTAAGATGAAGAATTCCAGACCGCTGCAACCTCAAGAACCTTCACCACTGAGGGGTCCCAACTTTGTCATACATTTTGGCGTGCCAGGTGAGTGTACATATTTGGCTGCGAATGCTGCAAGCTTCTCCTTCCTTGCATGTCAAGCAAATATGCGCGGTGCTGCGCGGCAACCATGAATTCACGAGTGCTGTTGCCTGCGCATTGTGCTCAGTTGCCGCTGTCATGCAAGGCCCGCTCCTGCATATACCACATCTGACTGGAGCGAGCAGGAGACTTGGCACGTAAATGGCCTAGGGCCTAATTTGCTCTACAGCCACATTCTCTGCATCCCTGCAATCTCAACGCAGAATGCTTCGCAAATCTCAAGCCTCAGTGCTGGAAGAGCAATGGGTACAGATGCTGATGGCCTCTGTGGCATTCAGTACAAGACTTGGGACCATCTAGCGGAGGGAAGAGTTGGACATAAGTGACATGGCAGCCTGCCATCCCAAACTCTAGAGCTCATACCTACTTGTACCGCGTCTACGCAGCTGGTTTACTGAGGGCAAACCCTGTGTATCCCTCTTCTGATAAACCCAAGTGGATGCAAGGAAACCATCTGTACAGGCCTGAGAATGTCAAGAAGATCGTCAGCGGAGCCATTAACATCGCACACAGCCTCGAGCAGAAGCATTGGAGCCACAATCCCTTTGCGCAGATCCCACTCAACCATTGAAGCCCCACGATCCCTGTTTCAACGGTGCCCCAGCTGGGCACGAATGAAATGAAACTGCCCTGCCGTCCCCTGCACTCTGGCCTTGATATCCTTACCTGAAAGGTGAATAAAACATCTCAAAGGTGTTGCATGCCTGTTCTCCTGATAGACGGCAGAGGACGGTCTAGGTTTGTTCATCTGCACCATCCAGACCCTCCGCGGCAAGATGCTGGAACAGGCTGCACTGGCACAGGTACCACTTCATCAAACGTGTTCAGGCCGCGGGGTATAGCACAGTCAGCACCCAGAGCACATGGCTGTTCAGTAGATTGACCTCCTCAGGTACCATTGCAGTACGGATTGGGAACTCATATTGACATATGATGACCTATGCATAGACACATAATCGGGAGCATGTCAGATAGAGCCTCGATCTTGTGTGGCATCATAGTGCCCGACATCTCGCTCAACCTTGCGGGCTGCAAGGCTAAATTGGCTAAATACAGAGGCGTTCACTCACAACTTCTGGATGAGAACTTGTGTAAGAACATTGCAAGGGCAAAGCAAATAGCTGGCAGCAGGCTGGCGCGTACTGATATTTCCGCTTGTTGACCGTGTGGTCAGGCGTGGAAACCAAGCAGCCGCAGGCCACGGTACAAACAACACGACCCGCACACCAAGACACGCAAACACAAAGTTGCAAATAGCAGACAAGCATCGTCCTCGAAGAACAGGAGGGAGATTGGCTTGTCACAGCTCATGAGCCTGGGGAGGAGCAAGAGTTCGCCGTCCTCTTTGATGATCCTTATCCTGAGTTGGCGGAAACCTTCCAAGCATCTCTGGTCCGGTGCTGGAGCCTTGGCATGCCTTTGTTAAAGGGTACCTGTTACTGACAAGGGGAATTCCAGTAATTGCATTGCATGCTCGCAAGCTAGATCACGCATTTTTCAAGAGGAATCCACGGCACACGCGCCCATATGCTTCACACAAGGCCTGCGCGGGCTCTGGGTCCTACACACATTGTTTGTGTAGGCTCACCTTAAACAAGGTGAATACGGGAGATAAATATGGCTCCCCTGAATTCTTACAGTTCGTCGAACATCTCGCCGGAAGATACGCTGAATGCCTGGACAGATGCTTGGTGGAGACACCTGGTTCAGTTTTCTTTTCAGTTTAAAGACAACATACATATTCTTAATTTCATGGGTTAGTGAAGCAAGAGCCTAGGTGAGGCACTTGATCGCCCTCTCCTTGGTCTTGGTCTTCGGTCACCAATCAGTCTCGTCTTCGACGGCATCACTCTGGGGAGTGCGTTGCGGGCAGCTCGAGAGTCGTCGGGTCGGGCCTGCAAGGATATCATTATGATGCTCACTTTGGCAGCAAGGCATATTCAATCTTCCATTTCTGTGTCCGTTTTGCTTTCTGCTTCTCCACAACCTTCAAAGGAGGCAAGTCCTCCAAGGGCAAAGACAAAGGCAAAGCAAAGGAAAACACTGACTAGATTCTGACTCCGGGTCGGAACAACAGGTCTACAGACCAGCACCTCGGCCTTCCCCTGTTCGGCCCGATCCTTTTGCTCGTCTTTAACCTCTTTTCGTCCACAGGGATGATACTTATCGTTGGAGTGGCGATGGGACTCGAAACCGCAACTGGGATCATGATGCTGAGGTGATTGATGCCGACTCGGAACCTGAACAGTCTCCTTCACCGAGACGTTCTCCAATTCGTCCTGCCTTGACAAGACCAAATCCTTGTTCTCGAGATCAACCAACGGTTATTTTCGATGACAACAATTGCCAATGGAATGGCGACACAAGGGACCGTCACGGGGATGAGGATGACCACTGGTTGGAAGATCAGCCCTTTTTCTCAAGAGAGTCAGACTCAGCGTCTTCTTCTTCGCTCCGTGAGCCAATGCGTCCTCCTCCTCGACGACCCGAACCCCATGCTCGTGTACAACGCCTGTTGTTTTCAGACATGGGGAGAATCACACTCATCAATGGGATGGTGATTCACGGGATCGTCACTGTGACGGGGACGACAATTGGATGGACAACGTCGAGTACGTTGACTAAGTGTTGTCAATTTTCACAGGAACGCTTTTCTCAGGAAAAGGTATCCTTCTGTCAGCCCTTTACCATTTCAGGAAGAAGATGCTCTTCACTGGGAGAGGTACTTCTGTTAAATATTAGCCCAAGAGCAAATGAGATACTTCTCACTGGAGAAGATACTCATAAAGAATCACACGATTCTCTGGTGCCGCAATATACCATAGCTGGCATCCAGTGGGGCTATGCTTTCATCTTTCTGCGCAGTAAGCTTCCCTTTCTGGGAGGTAGCTGAACAAGTGGGCAATCTTGTTCAGTTGAGTTTTGAACCGAAGATCCGTTGCTTTTGTGCATGTTCTGCTTACTAACCAGCTGTCTCCAGGCAAGAGATGTACAAATGTATCTTTCTCACGTCACCTTTGTAGCTCATGTTACTCCGCTGTTGTCATTCCCTTGAGCAAAACAGACAATGTTGAATGCCGGCTTCACGGCCATGAAGATACGTATTTTAAACTTGTGCCTGGTTGAAACACCGATGTTACACATCCGAGCTCTGTCCGTCTCACGTATCACTTGCATGTATCCATGTCTGTGCTCAAGGTTCTAGCATAGCAGAGTACCAAGACTACAGCTGTGCGCCTGTAGCAAAAGGAGACAGCTGCGTTGCCTGTGTTCTTGTACGCCTCGCGAGGGGATACACCCAGGTTACATCTCAGAGGGAGGGAGGGAGCAAGGGAGGGAGGGAGAGGGCAGGGAAGGGAGGGAGGGAGGGGGGAGGGAGGGTCACAAGTGAGCCAAAACACAAGTCACAAATCACAAATGCAGCCCTCTACCATTAAACCAGCACGCCGAAACAAAAAAAAATAATAATAAACCCAAACAACAAAAAATGCAAACCAAAAAAAGACAACAATATCTGGTAAATCTTGCAAAGAGGTGGCTAGGTTTCCAAGAGTTTCTAAATATTGTTAGTTTAGCTATTTTGGCATTCTTTGCTTTCTTTTTGCAATGCGTGTTTTTGGCTTTTGTAGTTTTGTTTTTTCCATCATCACGGGCGGAGCCGCTGGTTTCCCACGCGCCGCTTCTTGCGCTCAGAGGGTCTCGGGCAAAGCTCGAGAGAGTAGACAAAGAATAATATGATCCGTCTCCAGCGTTATGGTTATCAATATTACATAGAGGCCTGGTGGCTAGTGTAGGAGTTAAAGGAAATGGGGACAGTGCAGGGTATGTTTCTTGAACTTGCAAAAATACATACTTTCCATGCGATGGCCAGCCACTATCTAGTACACAAAATTATTTCACGCAAACATTCTTAGAAAATAGATTTGTTTGATATTCAGCTTTCGTAACCGGAAATATAAACCGTCTATGTATTGAAAGAACAGGTATTGAAAGAAGTCATGAGTTTTGCGCTTAATTTCATCTTTGTTTTTTGCTCAATGAACAGTATTATAACAAATACAATGATGACTCTTAGCAGCTATATCATACGGTATGTCAGTTGGTGCGCTGCTTACTAAATATAATATGACACACCATATAAATATAAAGCACCTAAGTGTTAACCATGTGTGATATCATACACTATACATTATACACTGTATGTTCTATACTACATACTATATATTACGAATGGTATATTGTATATGATGATTTGTATGTTATGTGATCTATGTTCTGTGCTATGTACTATATATAATCTATTAAACATGTTATTATGTATAGTATGTCTTATATCGTATGCATAGACACATTATATACTATGCTCTAAATATGGCTAACATATAAACTATGTAAAGTGTTGTGCCATGTTATTTCTTGTATGTTGTGTATATAGATTTATAGATATATACATGTGTGTGTGCATGTATGCATGCACGCATGGATGGATGGATGGATGGATGGATGCATGCATGCATGCATGCATGCATGCATGTGCGCGTGTGTACATATGCATGTATGCATGCATGTATGCATGGATGGATGGATGGATGGATGGATGGATGGATGGATGTGCGTATGTATGTATGTATGTATGTATGTATGTATGTATGTACATTAATTACTTCATCTGACATATATGTGGCAAGTTCGAGAGTACTATGATCTATACTTTCTGACAACCGCTATACATTTTGTTGGTACTCGGGAATACTCAGGCGGACACGAGCTACACTCGGGCGTACTCGAAGGGCACCGAAACCAACCTCGAAAACCCTGAAACTTAGACGCTCCTTGGGAGAACCTTCATGAGGATGATAGTGGGAAATTGGGGTGGTGCGCTGGATGCTGCCGGGAACCCTGGGCACACTGTCGCGATAGCAAAGACAAGAAAGCAAGACAAGTAGCCCAACGTGACAGTAAGCTTTCAGACTGCAGCCTTCTGTGAGAGAGTGTCAGGGTGCAGTCCCGCGTCGCTTCCCCGAAGGGCTCGACGCCGGGTCAGGCACTCGCTATGACACTTCACAGACAAGCTGCAATTTGAGGCTTAAGGTCAAGCAGTGCCGGCAGGCCTTCCTCCTCCTTCTTCAATGGATTCAGGCTAACCTCCGTTCCAAGCAAGCAGGGCCTACCAGCTCACTGAAGTTAGGACTTCATGGTTTCTACGGAGCGGGTTGCCTCTAGCTTCAATCGCACCTTCACCTGGAAGCAAAAGGAGCTCAGCTTCGCCACCTTTCGACTCCGCATTGTTGCCGGCCTGGACCTCCTCGAGCAGCCAAACTGTTTGTACCTCGTCCTCAAAGACGGACGCGGATGGAAAGACAGCTATAGGTCGCTTTTTCTCGCTGCTCGGCGAGCCACGCTCGGAAACAATGCGTGGCCAGGAGGCCGACGCGATAGTCCTCGAGACAAAGAGAGCCCCAAGCACCAAAGCGGAGCACCTTATGTGCAACGAAGCTCCGCCTCATATTCTCCGCACTGCAGAGCAAGGAAGCATTGTACTTCATCAAAGCCACTTGTCACCCAAGTCCTGGTTCTCTGTCCATGTCCAAGACTTTTGCTACCAGTGGATTAAGGGTTGCTCCGCCTGAGTCATGTCAGCCTCCGAGGCTCCACATCAGCAGGAGGACATCCCACAACTTCAACGAGTTCGTGAGCCCAGACTCGCTTGTGCCAAACCTGGTCTTGAAGTCCATGCGCTGCATATGGCCACCTGCCAGTCAGCTCACGCATCACTATATGGTTGGTGTAGTGGGCAGTACAGCCAGCCATGCCATCGAGGTACGTAAGCATTGGCAGCCTTTGTCGAGTGTTCCGCAAAACCTGCGTCGGGTGCAACTTCGTTTTCTCGGCGATCATGCTCTTCCGTCGGACAATGGGTCTCGTGGAAAGTCCTTGCGACATCTTGGCCTTGTTGCTGCCAGGGCGGCTTGCGTGGACTCGCGTGCAGGCGGCTCAAGTCGCCAGGAGTGAGCTGCAGGATTTCAGTAAGCAACACTTCAGTAAGATCATATAGAAGGGACTATAGCGCCTAGAGGCGGTATCTTGGCAGATTCTCTTGATCTTGTTCGAGTATAGCTAGGAGCAACTGGAGAAATGAGCCATTGGCCATAGACACACAGAGGCTGCATGCTAGGCAGTCTTCACCGAAGCAATCGCCGCTTGCACAAGGCAGCTAGCGGCATGCGAGGAAGGGATGTTCGGGGCATTTTTTCTCCGGCTCCTCCAAACGAGAGACCTCCTAGCTACAGTATGCTGAAAGGTCAGCATTGCATGTAAACACTTAAAGCTCCCTCCATGCAGCTCCAGGCTGTCCACAGGCCGATCGACCTGCTCAGAGAGCAGCTCCAAGCCAAGAGCCGGGATTGCACATGAGCCGCCATAAGTTCTAGAGCAACAAAACTCCTTTTGTACTGCATGCATGCCCGATTCCCGGACGAAATTCCAGAAGGTGCCTCGACAGCCCAAGGGAAATTCGAGACGCAGCTCCTGCACCTGCGCAACTCGTCGCTTCCGCTTCCGTCAGGCACCCGACATGTCTCTTGGCACCTGTACACAGCAGGAGCCAGGTCCTGAGCAGAGAAGCCACCGCTTCGAAATATGTAGCCGAGTAGCATCGGCACAGCGACAAGGCGGACAGCTGGCTTGAAACGTAGCTGAGAAAGCGGCCAGAGCTGTCTCTAGTCATCCTCTTCCTGCTCCTGTGCGTCTTCTTCCTCCTCATCTTGCTGCTCTTCCTCCCCTGTGTCTCGCGATTCCTCTTGCTTCTCCGTGCACTCGGAGCCAGCTGGGGGCCTCAGTGCAGGAGATCCAGCGAACTGGGCGCGGGAGCTGGCACAGGTGCAGCTACATTGCTATGTCTGGAGGAACACACAGAGATGAGGATTCTCAGAGAGGATTCTACCACAGGACTCAGAGACGAGGTTTGACCCTGTCACAAGGAGGCATCGAGAGAGAGAGAGAGAGAGACGAACGCTGCATTGCACGTGCAGCCGCACTGCCAAAGACTGGCACAAAGCTCTGCGTTCCTGCGCGGCTATAATGAGGCTGCTTCCAGGGCAGCGCAGTAAGGCCCATGTGCCCTCAAGGCGATCCCAAGCCGGGCTGCTCGGGACTCTGACAGCTGGCAGCGCTAGCGCCTCGGTTATAGTATTGACACAAAACAAAAACCCCGGGAGAGTCCCGAGCATGGGATGCAGACCATGGCACCTGTCACCGCGGGCCTTGCAGGGCTTTGCGAAGCTTCCCTCGCTCCTGAGCAAGGAAGCGCTGAGCACATTCATGCATGTCACAGGTCCAGCGTCGCGGAAGGGATAGGACGTTAGCCGCACTGCCAGTCCAAGATCCCTGAAGCCACTTGCGGCCTCCTCCCTGGACAGCGTCAGCGCCGGTGGGCTCAGTCTCGCCCTTCTCCTCGGAGGTCGCAGCGCTGCCTTGTCCGACGGCACCTGCCGGCCCACACGCCCCATCACCGCATCGCTCCCTTGCACGCCCGGCAGTGGCCGCCTGCTTCAAGGGGAGACGCGAATTCGATGGGATGTGCCTGCGGCCAAGAACTCTCGACTCTCACGACAAGTCTACACTTCTAAGCCCTCCATGGACCCCGCTGACAAATTCACACATCAAGATCACAAGAAGTCTTTCGATGTGTTTTTGCCTCCCGCCTGGCTAGGGCATACCTACGATCCAGGGTCTGATAATGGCAAACGACAGTCTTTCGTGTAGGCCTGAGGGTCGGAGTCGGTCAGCTTCAGCTTGAAGTCTCCTCTGGGGAGCTTCGTCTTCGCTCCTGGGATCTGACAAAGGAAAAGCTTGGGGCTGTCGAGCTGAATTGAAGATACAAGCGGTGCCTCGGATCTTCTGCGGAGCTTTCGAAGAAAGCGGCTTCGGCGGCTTTGGTGCCATCTGCACACAAGGCATCCGGGTATGCAAAGCAGCTCAATTGTTCCCCTCAGCTGCCTGCTTGGCGAGGCTCGAGGCTGCACAGTAGACCCGCCATGCATATGGGCAAAGCGCCAGGGACAAAGCGCCAAAAATAGCCTCAGAACTCGGATGCAAAGTCTCCACTCCGAGACGACGGAACTCCACACATCCCAAGCTCCAAAGCCAAAGCCAAGGCAATGCCAAGGCACAGCTTCGACATAGTGGCGATTCCTGAGAAAGGATATCCCAACCCTAAGGCCCTAAGCTCTGTTGTCATTGTTGGTTTGATTCATTGGGCTACGAGCAAAAAGATACGACTTGCTGCCTGGCCGTGCAAGCTTTCCGGTTACATTGGGTTCCAACACGCCGATTCCTGGAGCGATTTAACCGAGCTGCTTCCAGGCATAGTAGAACGTCAGACCGGGAACGGCGACAGAAGCCGAGCTGCCCGTCACCTTCAGGGTCAGCGCCTTCCCAAAACTTCATTTTCCGACTGCCGCTCACTTGCCTGGATCAGCGCCAACATCCAGGAGCTTACAGCAGCGGCGGTCGCGCCCACCGCCGCCGAGCCACCAGCGGCACCAAACACGGGGGCTGCGGCTGCGCCTACAGAAACCGTGGCGGCAGGGGCGGCCACTGGTGCCTGGGAAGACGGAACAAGCTGCGTCTTGGCGAATATTGCATAGAGTCATAGTTGTTCCCTGCGCTGAGTGCATCGGGAGTGCCGCCATTCCAGCGGATGCAACGACGATCAGCAGCGTTGCTGTGACCACGAGTGGAAAGCGCCACTCCCATAGGATCCTCAGTGACTCAGCCAGGCGCGAGAGCGAAGCCTACGAACCGCTGCGTCGGCGTAAGGATTACACGTCATCTCGAAGCCCTGCAGATCATCTGTGCAAACCAGGGCTCAAGAAGAGGCGCTCCCAGACACGCTGCCAGTCCCACTCACTATGCCACTCCAAGTCCGGCTGCCACTCCCAGTCGTGTTGCCAATCCCACTCCGTTCCACTCCTCGCGGGCCTCAGCTGACAAAATCTGTGACCCAAGTCAGTAAGATGACCTGGGCCCGGACTTCTCTGCGCTTGTCCAGCTCCATGAGGATTCGTTGATCCAGTCACCAGACAGAAGGGCGGTGACCGTAGAAAAGAAGTTGTCTGATGTCTCCTGGAAGGCACAGTTTGGAAAACTGGCGAGCTGGACTGCAGACCTGCACGAGTCGCACGCTTTGCAAGCGCAAGTGGCCTGCAAAACACGAACGCTTCCCTCCTCGTCTTTGGGCTCCGCTTTCACCGGGATTTCTGCTTCCGCTGTCGCTCGTGTTGGTTCTGCCTGGCTCGAGGCCGAGGCCCCCGGGCCGAAGTCCTTTTGGAAGTTCGCTGCTCGCCCTGCGCCTCGCGGACGCGGAGGACGGCGCGCAAGTCGAGGCGCGCCTCCTTGCTGCCTGTACGACTTCGACCAGTCCAAGAATGTGCCGAACGATCGAACCCTGTATATGGGGGCAGCTCCCCAATGCCCCAATTGCCTTCATCCAAACGAAGAGCGGCGATGGCGCCCCGCGCCACCAGGCCGGCCTGGCGCTTTTCAGAGCTCAGCTCGGCGCCGCTGCGGTGCCGTGTATCGGGCCTCGATGGAGCGCTCCAGCAAATCCCGCACCTCGCAGCTTAAGTGGTGACTTCTGTGTTTGCGCCCCTGTACAAACCTGCAGGAGACGACTTAGAACTGAGTGTTGAAGTCCGCAGGGAGCGCAGGGAGTGGTTAGACGTGCTTGTTGGCAAGAATGGACGCCAACACCCTCTATGACGTTACAGCAAAACGGCGGAGGGGGGGGCTTCTTCCGAATCCCTGCGGTGCCTGAGCCTGCAGCTCTTTGTTCACGGCGCGGAGCCCCTCGTCGGGCTTTTTCATGTAGAGCTTCGCGAAGTAGCGAACCACCTCCAGGCACAGAGCGCATATACCCAAAAAGGGGCCCCCAAGCGCACCCCCCAACAGAGATTCGAAGAGATTCTGAGTCGCTAAACCCTAAACCCTATTGTAAGCCCTTAAACCCTTAAGACCCTATAAACCCCTATAAACCCTAAAAGCCGTGGAGCTGCTCCGCGCCTCGGGACTCCAGGCCAGCTCCACGTTCTGGAAGCTGGGGTGCTGTGAGAAGGCCTTGGACTCGGAGGCCAGGAAGCCGCGGACGGCTTTTTCCACCTCCTCAGGGCTGAAGGGAAGGAAGGGCAGCACGTCCGTCAGGCGGCCCCGGATCTCGCTCTCCCGAAAAAAGCCGTGCTCCTTAAGGCTTGTGACATCTTGTGACGCATGCTCGCTCACACTCTTCTGCCCAAGTCTCTCTGTCGATGGCCGGGGGATGGCTCAGCTCCGCATCCACGGCATCACGAAGCTTTGCCTCAGCCACGCACGACGGCAGAAACCGTCTGAGGAGCTCTTCTACCTCCAGCCGACTTCGTCTTATGTGCAGCCCACTGACGTAGCCAGCACAGTCTGGGTCGCTGTCCGCACCCAAAGGGAGCCTCCGGCATAAAAGTGGGCGCATGTCATGGAGAACCCGGAGCTCCCAAGCAGCAAAAAAAAACACAAAACCGAGGCAAACCGCCGAGCTGCTTCTGCCAGGTTTCCACGGCACGGCCCTGGCTCTTCGCAACCTGGAGCTACTGCTTTCTGCTGGCATATGCTAGAAGACGAAGTCACAATTTGAGGGAGCTTTAGCAGCCATGTGTCCGAGACCGGGTGCTTGAGAATCAGCTCTTTCGCGAGGTTGCTCGTGAGGATGAAGGTAGCCTATGGTTGCTGCATGCTGCTGCAGTATCACGCTCTAGACGTGGACTGGCCTGTCTTAACCGTCCGTGCTGGTGAATGGACTCATACCGGTCAGGTTGCATTGGCCGCCGGATAGTCCCGTCCAGTTCGGGGGTCGTAGACGGTTCCTCAGCTGCCATGCGTGCTACGTGCTGGAAGCCGACAGAATTGCAAGCCAAGCCAGATACGCCAACTTTGGAAGAAGACTGTGGAACACACGACGGCAAGAAAGCTGAGGAGCCATATTCGCCGAAGACAGTCAGCAACGCCCTTGCGAAGTCCGAATGGGCCTTCTCGATCTCATCAAGTACTATCACCTGGAATTGCAGCACCAAAACAAGGTACGTAGATGCAACGCAGCCTCCTCATGCGGCCCAAGATACTGCATCCGGGTGCTGTCTGACCTGGGAGGCCCACCCACAACTGCTTGGGGGGCCCTTTCTCCCCATCAGAACCCTTGGACCCCTACAAGGTCCGGGAGGTCGCCAGAGCCCTGGATGCCACGGGGCGGCCCAAAGAACGTTTTCCTCAGGCTCCAAAGACCCGCTTAAGGCGGGACGTTACGAGAGAGCGTTGAGGCTACGGAAAACATAACGAGACTGTATGGCTTCTGGCCCTTCGTCTGCTTGTGGTTGCTGTAGCTGTCGCTATCCCCGTCGTCGGTCGTTGGAAGTTGCTGCTGGTCTTATGGAAGTTGCAGCTTTGCTTGTATAGTTGCTGTTGCTGCTGCTGTTGACGTAGTAGTCGCAGCAACAGCAATAATGAGAGCAAGAGGGCTAGTAGTAGCGAGAGCAATATCAGCAGAAGTAGCACCAGCCCCAGAAGCAGTGGCACTCACAACTTGATAAACTCGCAGCAGCCACTAAATCAAACAAGTTGCTGATCTTCGAGCATTCCTGTCACAGGTGCTTTCTGTACTGTCTGCATGATTCGCACGCCAAGGACTATCGTCGACGGCTTCATGCACTGTACACTCATCCATCCACTGCGCCAAGTTTCGGAACTGATTCCTTGGACTTGGCAGGCTTCCGTCTCTGGAGAACTTTTAGATGGAAGTTTCTGTACATGTCTCGCAGGAGCAGCACACACAGACAGCTACAAGAAGAGCAAACGTAGTAGTTTTGAAGGGAGCCTCTGCTCTGCTGCCAAGAGGCATTGGGAAGAGCCTGAAGCGACCCGATGCCTGCCAAAGCACCAATGGAAACCAAAGAGAGGAGAAGTAGCGTGCCGTGATGGTGCGTGTGGAATTATTCTCGCCGAATGTCGAAACATTATAAGTCCTAGCTCGTCTCTAGCATTCGCATTGTCGCCGCTGCCCTCCAGAAAGTTGTAGTCACAGTGTCGAAGCTACGAGTAGGTCGGCCTCCAGCTCCTGGATCGGCCGGCCATGGATGACTTCAGCCATCGTTCGGGCCGCCATCGTCTTTCCTCGGTGCCGCATCTCGAAAAGCAAGACTTTGAGTTTTCCCAGGCCAGGGGGAGGGACCTGTTCCTGAAGGTCCCGTCATGAGCAGCACCAAGGGAACACCCGGACCTCAAAGCAGGATTCGAGCTGCAACTGACAGTGCTGGACGTGCCCATATGCACTATGCACGGCCGGGCTGCGCTGAATGCCTTTCTTGCGCAGCCGCACATACCCAGGAGACTGCATCAGCCTGCAGATAAGGCTTGGCTTTGAAAACGCGCAGCCTTTGCCACACTTCGAGCCTCCTGACAGCGCACTGCTGCCCCACCAGTGCGGCAAAAGGGTCTACCTGCGATCACGACATTAGATCTATAAGACTAACTGTGGACATCTGTGGGCAAGAGCGGCGAAGTCGAACTCGCGGAGACGATAGAACGGATGCAACGTCCCGCATCGCACAGCGCGAGTTGCTTGCTTTTGGTTTTCAGCACCTTTCGGGAACGATCCCTTCCGTTCCTCCACTAAAAGTCCCTAAGCTCCACTTCGACTAATTAACTAGACTTCATGTCTTTCGCAGCACAGTAGTTTGTGATGCGCACTTGCCGAGCCTTTCCGAAGGAAGAAAACGTGCCTTTAGCTGAGATTGAGTGTGTGCCCCCGCTATGAAAGCATGCCGTGTATACGGGTCTGGAATACTTGCCCCATCCAGTTCATCCCTGGTGTTTTAGACGCGAAGCAGTCAGTCTCCGAAGATTCTGCATGGCAGGAGTTCATCATCATTAAAGACTGCCCGCATGTGCCGCGGGCCTTACGAGGCGCTATAGAGGGTGCGCCCAGGAATCTCTCCCCACACCATATGAGCATTGTTCAGGGTTGCCTTGCCCGTGGCAGCCAGCGCAATGCTCTGAGGAGTCTCCGTGCCTGCAGGAGCAGACTACCATTAGTCACAAAACGCGCCTTACCTCGTCGCACGCGTCGCTCAATAGACTCCCTTCTCTGTATACACTTCCTATCGGATTGCTCCACTTGCTGCCTTCTGGAAGGGCATCGGCCGTCAAGAGCTTCTTGATGTCGGCATGGAGCGATGGCAGGCAGGATTCCTGAGCAAGGACACGGCTTCGATCCCAACTCACCGAATCCACAGCTCCTTGAACTTTATAAATGAGCTCCAACGCGACGGCCCCATGGCCGGCAATGGCAAGCGGCTGCGCCAGCAACGTTGTCCATCAAGTCCAACTGCCTCCAAGCACTGAGCAGTTTTTGGGGCGAAGAACAAAAGAAAGTGAAAGAAGATGGGGTGAAATCCAAGGCACTGCAGATGCCGCAGAGCCAGCCACTGAGAGGACTTCTGGGCCTCGGACGACTTCAGCGCTCGAGGTTTCTTTTGGCCCGAGTCCCCAGCTGGGCCGCCGGCTGGCAAGCCACCAAGAAGCCGCCGAAGCACCACGCAGGCGCTGGCCTTCGATCGCAGAAGGTGAAGGGGGTGCGAGCTAGGCAGCCGCTTACGCGGCCAGCTAAAAATCCGTCCCCTACTAGTACCTCGCGCTCTTGCTATTTAGTCTCTTGCAAAGCTCAGCTTGCGTAGCGAGAATCTCGCAAATGCGCTTCTGCAACTGAAGTTTTCGCGGAAGGCTTACGAATGGGCATAGAGATGCTTCGATTCCCCAGTCTGTGCCCCCCCACCTCCGACTTGGCTTCCAAACAGCAACACAGCAAGGCGTCGCTCGGCATTGCGTCCCGACACGTCAACCCCTGCTCACTGCTCGCAGCGACCCCCGAAGGAATTCCCTAAACCCCTAAACCCTATAAACCCCAAAACCCTAAACCCCAAAAGCCCAAAACCCTAAAATGTGTGTCAACTCTCGTGACCGGCCCGCCTCGCCGCGCACCAGAGCCTTCAGCAAAGCCTCCAAAAACGTCGGCAAGCCGAAGTCCTCCAAGAGCTCTGTGCCTTTCATGGGATCAGCCAGTGATTGGAGTGATAGGGGCTGCAAGGCAAGTCGATCCGGATCAAGCGAGAGATAGGGTTACGAACGGACATGCTTTAGCCTGGCTTTTGCAAGTCCGCCTCCTTGAGGCCGCGTTCCCTCCTTCAGAACCTCCAAAGCCCTTGGCAGCACGGCTGCGTGGCCTGGCCATTGCGAAGCATGGGAAGGCGCAAGAACCGCACGATTCCATGTGGCATCTACCAGGCCCCCAGTGGCCCCCCGAGCCTCCCATGCGCGTGGCTTCGGCCACCAGCTCGGCGGCCAAGAGCGCTGCGGCACGGCGCCGGGGCAGCGGCAGTCGGGACCAGCAGTGCAGCAGGTGCGGGGCTGAGACCTGACGGGAACTCACGAGACCTCCACGTCTTTCCCTTCCGAGGTGAGATGACATCACACACTCGTTGCCATCATGGCATCTGGGCCCGTCATCACGCGGCACAAATTGGAGACGGTAGGAAAAATGAAAGAGCTAGTTGCAACTCGTCAGCAAGCAGGGCTTTGCGCCGAGGCACGGCTTTGACCTCGCCGTCTGCCTGCGAGGACCAGAACCGTCGAGCCAAGGAATCCTCCAAAAACCGTTGCGCAGTTTTTGCAGGGCTTTAGCCGCAAAGGGCCCCGGTGAGCGGTCCACATCAGTGCAGGCGAGTTCATGTGGAAAGCGATCTCGCAAAGCCAGCAGCGAGGCCTGGAGTCGAACATCCGCTCGGAGCCGCGGCAAGAACAGTCTGCCCTTTTCTACAGAACTTCTACACATCCTTGTTACCCAATCATTTCGCGAATCTTCCTGGCGCACAGCCTCCAGCACCTGGAGGTTCCAGCTATACCTGGATCAGCACAGGCTTGCATAAAGACGCTGGGAACAGGATGGCGATGTGGGATGCGACTTCGAGCCCCAGCATACCGGCTTGCAGAATAAGAACAAGCGGCTTGTGGGCCAAGGCCACGAGGTCCTCTGGATTCCGCGCCTGCGTATGACGCTCTACATCACACCGTGAACCGCTCCGACCTCAGAGCCTCAGAGCCTCGCCTCGTGCACCTTCGCCAGCAATTTCACCTCGGGGAAAGCTCGCGAGGGATCTCGCGATCGCGCTGTGCGCCATATGCTAGGCGCCCCAAAAGGTGCCTGGTCTTCCTTGCGGAAGATCGACTCCACTCGATGCCACACCTGCCCACAGAAGGGCCGAACTTCCCGCTCTTTGGCCGCCATGGCCCACGCTCTCCTCCCGAGCAGCCGCAGTGGTACTGCTCCAGGGGGTGACTTCGCCTGATCAGCTGCTAGCTGGCATTCACACTCTCACGTCTGCACAGTGTAAGCATGCGGCTCGAAGACAGGAACTCCGAAATCACGTGGAAGTACTCTCTGACTTGCGAGGCCTCGCGAACCCAGGGTGCTTCAATTGCCCTCTCCGTGGTGTCCAAGTCGAGGCACTTGACCCTCCTCTGCAAGTGTCTCAGAAGGCTCCTCGCGGGCTGCCTTCCAGGGACTGCTATATGAGGGGCTTAGGACTTTAAACGTTGAAGCAAATCTCTCGCACGGCCCAAAAAATACGCCTTGTCGAGCAGATCCTCACGCATAGCAGGGCAGCTGAGCATCTTCTCCTTGGCTGAACACGTTCGATTACCGAAAAAGGGCGCACATGGGCCCCAGGTCTTCCACCGGGACTCGGCTGCCGTACCGATGCCCTCGGTCATCACAACTGAAAGAGCTGTCCTTGGACGGACCAGCACCGCTGGCTAGTAAGGTCCGCAGGTAAGCATGGTATACGCCAAGCCTCTTTATTAGATTCCCCGCGACGGGGATCCATCCGATGGCATGGCTCACCAAAGACATCTTCACCTTTCGCTCGTCACAGCGAGCAGGATGTTCAACGCAGCAGCAGACAATAGACACGACCAAGTCCGAAATGCGCACTTTGGCGGGTTTGGGCAAGAAGAACCAAGGCAGTCAAGGATAGCAATCGGCGCCGTTGACATTGGTGCGAAATGCGGATCGGGTTGGAAGATGAACTTCTGATCTCTCACTGCGGTGGGTTCGCGGGGGGGGAAGGGGGCAAACATGAAAGTCTATGTTTCACCGCGGCGGGGTTGGTGGGGGGGGGGGGATGAAATGTTGTCTTTCACGGCCGACTGCTGAAAAATTAACGTATGATTTTCACGGAGGTTGGGGGCGGGGAGTAGGTTGAAGTCAGGAGGGTGGTGGAAAAGTAAAATTCTATCTTGGAGAGGCAGAAGCGGCAGCCGCTGCAGCAGCCCACGCGACGACCAAAATGACGACGGACACGACCTCATCCCTTTTTGCCTCCTGCATTGCTGAGCAAATCACTTGGCGGAGATTAGACTCCTACCCATGCGGCCAGCATGCATACTCGCTGCCAAGGAAAGTGGACACTGCCAAGGCCGTGCCCAAGTCCAGGTAGCCTCGATCTGTGCGTGCCCACACACTCAAGTTTCATTGGGCGACATCTGAGACGTGCCCAGCCGGAAAACAGTGCTGGGATGCTTACTGCTCACATCACTTGGCCAATCAAGCATGGTTGGGATGCTTAGGCACGCAGGCAGAGCTCGCGCAGGGCTGCCCGATGCAAGGAGAGTTCCCGGCGTCCAACCCAGTAGTGCGGCATAAGCGACATCCATATTGGAGCGCGATGGCAAAGATCATAGCCGCCTTGCCAGGTTATGCATTGCTCACCGAGGAACCAAGCGAAGTATGCCGAACCCTCCTGCGCCTGGATGGCCGGCACCACTGCCGATGCGCCTGGGAGTTGGGCCATTGCACCTGGCTGGGTTTCCCATGAACGCGACGAAGCGGAACGCTTGCGGTGCATGCCAAGCTTGTCTGCTGGCGCCATCTGCAAATCCAGCAATCACAGCTGCTGTGTGTCGAATCGCAGAGATTTGACTCCTGCAGTTGGAGCATTGAGGATTGTTGAAGACACTCACTGGGCTCACACACCCGCAGGGCTCTTGTGGACAGTCTCTCTGAGCTTTCTGTTGGATTCCATTGGGTGGGAATGCCATAGATCCGCAGGCCGAACATGGAAATGGCGAGCATAGCAAGCGTTTGCTCTGCGTCCTGGCGACACCGTTCTCACCACAGGTCTCGCTCTCCGCTGCAGATCCGACTTGCCCGTCGAGGCCCCTGGACTCTGGTTGGCCCTGCCAAATGCTGCTTGACTCGGACATCAGGCACCGGTCCGCAGCTCCCAGACCTTGCCTGCTGAGGCTCCGTTATGTCAGACGGCCTGGCACTTGCAACACACCCTCACATCATCATGGCCAAGCATTGCAAGCCCAATCGCAGTATGCTATGCCGCACGATATCGAGGATATCTAGGGTTTGTGCCATGCACCGCCGGTGAGAACAACAACCTGCATGGCCCACATGCATCTGCAAAAACACCCTCCGAAGCGCCTGTCTGGCTGAGTGGCATTCTCGGCCACCTACCGACGCGAATAAAGGGACAGACAGGATCAGTTTTGGCACTTGATAATGCACTCTAGCTTCTTGCTCGGAAGTTTACGGTTAACTAGCTGTCTTCTGCACACAGGATAGCAGGGGGTTACAAACCAGAAACATCGTTCAAGCCATGTTTGAGTGTTCTCATTCATGTAAGTTCATGACTCCGCCCATGCTTCCGCAGCTTTCCCTGCCTCGATGCGTTGGCATGTTTTTGAGTCGCGCAATGTTCTCCCTTCCGCATGCCCTTCCATGGGGCGCTTTGCAAGTGATCCGTCAAGAGACGGAAACTTTCGCTCTTTGTGCCTGATGGAGAATTGCCCGTCTGGCGTTCTTTGTTTTTGACTTTGAGTGCTTTGCTGTGAGCGTAGTAAAGAGCAAGCCTAACCCGGTATGGGATGTTGGAAAGGCAATCTTGCAAGTTGTTCAGGACCCTGCCTCATCTGCTGCACTGAGCACCGCAAGTGCCTGCCAAACACGAATATCCACCGCCCGGAAGCTGAATGCCCACACAAGGGGGTTGCACCAGAAAGACGAGAGCTCGGAAGGCCCCCTTTCGGGGACGGCCCACCATCAAGCGCTCCTCGCATCGAGGGGCTCTGGGCTTCGGCTCAGGCCTTGCTCTGGCAGAAGACTTCGGCACAGGCGGACGAACGCAGAAAACTGAAGATGCAACACATGCGTGACATGAGTGGCGCCTCTGTTTTAACTCGTGCTCCTAGCACCCGCTTTGTCAGATTCTCCGTCTTTCAGGACGAAACGATGAGGAGGGGCTGACTAAGCAGAGTCTTTGCCCATCATGGCCCGCGCTGCCCGCCAAACTTTGCTCACAACCTTGGCATGACGGACATCTCGCCGCAGTACTTTTTGGGATTTAGGATGAAGAGAAGAATGCGACGGCAGAACCCTTGACCCCCATCTAGCTGCTATACCTCTTGCTGATCGATCTCGAGGCAGGCAAGGAGCGAGCTTGGACCAATAGAGCTGCAGGACCCAGCCCAAAGTGAAAATCAGGTGGGCCTGAAAAGCACAAACGGACAGCTGGGACCCCGGTCTCTGAAACCAACATGGAGCGGTCTTTATGCCCCGTGCCACCTGCAATCCATGCAAGTGCACTACTCAGACATTGCATGCTCGGTGCGTGATAATGAAGTTTGGAGCTCAGCATGCAAGATGGCAAGACAGGCGGGTGATCCATGATCCATGAATCCTTGCGAATGGCTTGGGCAGTTTGCCAATTCAAACCGCGAAAAAGGGCAGAAGGGGTTCATTCGACTGCCGTGCCTAGTGATGTCCGGTTCGCAGCTGTTGTGCATGTTGTGAACTTCTTGCCTTGTGGGTGCTTCTGCCTTCCGAGAAGGCGACCGTGCCGCCCTTCGGGGCCCGGAGACTAGCAAAGGACACGGCGAATGGGGTTCTGGTCACGGGACCTCGCTCTGCGGGCGAGCGGCCGCGGAGGCCTTGACCATTGAGATGTTGGGTGGAAACTTCTCGGCCTCGAGGAACCAGGTGTAGTTGAACTCCTAGGCTGTCGCAGTTGCGAAGCGCACGAACCTTCGAGGTGATGAGATGCAAGATCGTCCCGGTTCATCTGATTCCAAGGCATTACGCTAGAGCATACCTTCAACATCATCTTAACACCAGACACCAGGTGTCAGTATCAAGCAGCAGGACTGTATCAAGCAGCAGGACTGTTCCGGGAAGAGTTTACAAGTTTAACTGCACGATCCTGTACGGCTCACAGAATAAGTTGTAGTTGTACTGGCTGTGGTTGTTGTTGCGGTTGTTGTTGTGGTTGTGGTTCTGGTTCTGGTTGTGGTGGTTGTTGTTGTCGTTGTCGTTGTGGTTGTCGCTGGCGGTGGCGGGTGGTAGTGGTGGTGGCAGCGGCCGTGACGGTCGTGGTGCTGCTGCTGCTGATGTTGTATACGTCGTTGTCGTAGCAGTCGCCGTCGCCGTCGGCGTCACAGACGCAACACAGGTTAGTGGCTCTAAGGAGCCCAAGCAGCTGCCACCACGTAGCCGTACCAGAAGATGCGGATCCCCAGAAAGGTCAGCGCCTCTTCTGTTGAACAAAGGATAGGACCCAAGTCGGCTGCCTTTCAAGCAAACTGAGGTCTGGACGAAAACCGCGGCCGCCAAGTCAGAGACCAGGGCACATCTTTTCCCGTCGATCTGGCGCGTCATCAGGTGCCTCGCTTTGTTTCTACTTCTAGCAGCAACCGGAGATTGCATGCGTTCTTTTCCCTGGCCGATTTTTCACCAGCCCAAGCGGCACACTGAGAAAAACGCTCGAGACCTCCATCGACATTGCTCCGCTGGCCAGCTTCCCGAAGCAAGTTAAGTCCAGAATCAAGTACCCGGCCACGAAAAAGCCTGCAGGGGAGTAGTGATTGCCGATGGAAAAAAAGGCTTCATGCTCCGATGGGTCTACATGGAGCCTATGTGGTGCAGCAGCATCTCAATACCGGTTTCCCAGCGCAGGAGCCAGAAAATCAGCCTAAGCGCAGGCAGGATGCAACTGGAGTGAGACCAGACCACCTGCTCGCGATTCAGAATCTGCTGGCCGAGTCCAGACAAGTTCTCTATCCCACAAAAAGTCGAGCACAGAGGGCTGCCCAGTGGCTGGTACAAAATGTTTCCGGTGAACATCTCGCCAACTCGGCAGCACCAAAGCTCCCGTGTCACGTCGAAGGGCCGCGGCTGCTCGAGCAAGAAGGGCGAGAGTGAGGCCGGATATCCTGCAGCAAGCGCCCTGGAGCGCAAAGGTTAATCATTGGATAGGGTTTGGGGGGGCCTATAATTGCAATACAATAAGTAGAATAAGGAACCCAAGATAGTCAGTCCCGTTTAGAGCCATTTATCTGAGAGCTGCCTGCTGCATTGTAGCTGATGGAAAGGTACAAAGCCATCGGGCCCAGGAAAGTGTGCGTCCTTGGTGCCAGAACATCCATAATAACAATCAAACAAACAAACAGAAGAATAACTATATAAACCATAACGATGGTAAGTATAACCCTCCTCTCGAAAAGCCAACTCCTGGAGCCAGGACTCGTGATGGCAACGATGCACGAAGCGATGTCCTTCGAGAGCTGATCCCGCAAAGTGCCTCGAATCGGCCCCTGCATCCCAACCTCTTCTTCTAATCGCCGAGCTCATGCGCCATACTGAACACCGGACACCGCTGCCTTTGCTCTTTGCTGCCTCGCTCATGGGAGGAGAGAGCTTGGCAATGGCTGCTTTCACGCACCTCCAAGCAACGCAAGATCCGGGCACCAGGGCACTGGAATCAGATGACCGGTCCGTGCCATAGCCATAGGGTCGTAGCCAAGTGGCAGCGCGTACACGCAGAAAACCGCCGCCCAGCACACCACAGCATAGACCGTGGTCCTGTCGGATATTGTCAGATTGATGCCCTCTGGTGAAGCAAACTGGTGAAGATGCTGACAGCTACGGTAAAACGAACACTGCCAGCCTTTCTGATCGATGCGCTCGGAATTGCTCCCTGGGTTCGAAAGTCCAAAAAAGCTTCGAACGCCCAGCCAAGAGCATATGTGGTTTAGGGTTTAGGGTTTAGGGTTTATCGTTGCATGCAAGCTGCGAGACATTCATCTTCTGGACACCAGCGCAGGAAGGCGATAAAGTCCGAAGGGCTCTCTACTCAACCATGCAGTGGCGCATGCAAGGGTTTTCTTGTGGTCAGCTGCCTGCTCATTAACTATAGTCTTGTGTGCTACATGTCCTTTTAGGCCTCTTGCTGCCTTCCACGATGCCGTCACTGCTTTGCTAATGAGCTAAGGACCTCTTGTGCACGTACATTCGTGAGGCCATGATGCCGTCTTGTCCGCTGCTGCATGAACTGTTCGTCCTGCTTGACTTACTGGTCCTGGTGTTCTCGCGCTCCGTAGCGAATTCTCCCCCTTGCTCGCTCTCACACCCTTACGAACACACTGTCTCTCTTTCAGGGCCCACGACATGTTCTTTACGCCTTCCCCAGTTTGCAACATGACTCCGCCAGAGGCTCAACAGGATCCCGGGTCCTGGGCTCCACGAGCTCGCGGCACCATGGCTCAAGTCTTAAGTCCACTGCGAAACTGCGAGTTCGTAAGTACTTGGTTTTGGTGCCTGGTCCGACGGAAGTCCTTCGGTTGATGTGACGGATAATAGTATATATAGTAACACTATACTCAAATCTTAGGACGTGCGGCGTGATTGTCTAGGCCTGCGCATCTGTTGAAGCCCCCGTCACCCCCGTCAACGAGTGAACAACCCGCAGATGTTCGTGTGCGCCCAGCTTCCTCGGCGCGTGCAGCCACGCGCCCGGCTTCGTGGGGCAGCCAGTGCTGGAGCCCAAGCTGCGAAATTTGCCTTCAGAAGCAGCCGCTCCGAATTCAAGCCATCACCGAGTCGTAGCAAGGAGAAATACTCTCCGGCTGTCATGTGTCTTTTGTGCTAGTGCTTGCAAGTCGACTCGATTGCAGTGCTCGAGCGCATCTCAAACCAGGGAGTTGTTCGCCCTGGAAGTGTACACCAAGCATCCCTAGAGCCCAGAGCTCTGTGACTCGGGGCGCAGATGGGCCCAGGGTCAGGGCGGTTTGTTTATGGGAAGGAAGCATTCGCCTGTCACTGCGCAAAGAGGATTTGAAGTGTCAGAAGGCCTCAATCACCCGCAGAAAAACACAGCATCCGCGCCCAACGAAACTGTTGCGGCATGCTAAGGCTCCAGCTGGCGGTGCTGCCGCCCTAAAAGGAAACAGGCTTCACAGCCAAAGCAAGCAGATCGGGCGGGATGCGCCCGCTGCTGATCTTCCATCAGACATCAAGATTCTTAAACCCCCGGCGGTGCTCTTTCGACATGAACGATTTCAGAGGACACACCGTGCCAGTACAAGGTTGATGCCGTATCTCTGTTGAATCCCGACGATTTAGCGATCTACTCAGTCGACTTACCAGTAATTAGTAATTGGACTCATTCACTGTTGAGTGCCCCCGGGCTACATGCCCAAAATCCGAAAGGTTGAACTGAAAAGTTCCGGGAACCAAACGGCCAAAACTTGCAGAAGTTGAAAGCCAACCTTCGATGGCTCGGCACGAAACCTCTTGCCGTCGCCTTGGCGACTTTTGAATCCCTTCTGCACCCGAACCTGATGCCCAAGGTCCACTATGACAGCATCGCATTACGTCGCATGACGTGGGCCTGTCGGCAAGGCGGCTCCGGCACTCGGACTCGGACACCACGTGCCTCGACAGAACTGAGAGGAAACTCGAACAGCTTCCCATACAGGTAGTTCTCTATTGTCTATATTGGGACCTAACAAGGGGACCCTAATTTAGAGAAGGACCCATATACTTGTAGCTTCTGATGGCACTCTGGCGCAGCATGGCGCAGCAAGTTTTTTGTCGGGTGAAACTTCCGCCAGAGGGTGGCCTCCTGGGGTCATTCTACAAGCAGAAGCGGCTCCGTTCCTGTCACGACAGGCGTACTGGCAGCTTCCTCGACATCTTCCTCGTTTGACGATGGCGAACTTGATGGGCTGGGCTGGTAGAGGGGCGAGGAATCCGAAGAAGGCACCTCCTCTTCCGCAGATTGCACGGTTCCGCGTGGTAGCTCGGGTCTTGCCTGCAAGGAAGGCTCGACCTCGCACTTGTCCAGTGGACAACACATCCTCACACTGAGCCAGCGAGCGATGCAGCTGGCGTGAAAGACGTGCATACAAGGCAGCCGCCTCACCAGCTCTCCCTGCATGGACTCGTAGCAAATCGCGCAGGCCTCTTCCGAAAAGGGATCGGCTAACTCGAACGGAACCAGCGATTGGAGGATCCGAGTAAGCTTGGGAGACGGATCCGGCTCGTTGAGACGCTGTCCTGGCTCGTTGAGGTCCCAGGAGCGCAAGTAGCTCTCGGAGCCAAAGCGTTGGAAGCCGCGGCCGCGCACCAAGGGCCGGGCCTTGCTGGAAGCCTTCGCGCAGTGCTGCAAACCCAAGAATCGCAGTTGGGGCCCCTCCGAAGTGGCCACAGGGACGCCAGGCTGCAGCCGCGAAAAGGCAGGCCGTGGCAGAATCGGCAGAAGCGGAGGCGGCGGTGGGAGCGGCATCGGCAGTGGCTTCGGGACGGCCCTTTCTGCGATGTTTCCCGGCGCAACCTCCACCAGCGGCTCCAGGCCATCACCTGGAAAGCCTTTGCGCTGCTCCGGCTGCCGGGCCTCTTGAAGCGGCCAAGCGCAGGTCTCGCCAGTGCGCCTGCGCTTGCTCTCCGCGCTCATGTGCCATCGAGCGCAAATCCAACGGGGAATGTGATTATTTGTGCCAGCTGGAATGGTTCTATCAGGCTCCGCTGGGATGCCCGTGCACTGCAGATACACACTATGACACTGACTGCTAGGCTGACACGGAATGAATAATACCACGTGTCCGATTCCAGTGCTCAGCGCTGGTCAGCACTGTCGGAGGCACCCGTGCAACGTGCTGCAAGACGTGCAAACAAAAGCAGCAGACGCCTCCCTTTAAACGCACGTGGCTCGATCGGCAAAATGCCGAGTCCCCGAGCATGGATCCGAGTATCCTCTGTACTCAACTCGAATTCCTTGCAGATATTAAGGCCCCAACCTTTTGACGGCGAGGAAGGCAGGGAAACACCAACTTCGAGTACCATGACACGCCTATATCCTGCTGAATTTAACAATGATCAAAGATACAGCCGCCAGACGAGGCCCAGAAACAAAAAAAACAAGCATGCGCATGCAGTCCAATTCGCCGGCCTTGCGTGCCAGCACGTTCATGTGCCTCGCCCGCGCCCCGGAACCCAGTAAATCTGGTGTTGCCATAGTATCGAACTGTTTCCTCTGCCAAGGCTCTGCAGCACGGTCTGGGGACCGAAACGCCCATGAAACGACCAAACCAAACGAAGTGAAGGCCAACCGTCTAGTGTCTCCACCTCCTGCCGACTGACGAGTGAGTGTGGGAGTGAGGAGTGGAGCCTCCAGTCAGCAGCATGGCAAGCAGCAGCTTCCATGGTCAGCACCTTACCAGACATGCAGCTAAGCACTGCAACAGCCTGCTCAAATGCTGGCCCCAAAGGTCTGCCATAAACGAAAGATTGAATCGTCAATCGCCAACTACGTTCTTCCAGCATCCCAGCTTCCCATGCCGAGGGGCTGTGTTTCAAGTCCTGATCCTTCATTAAAGCTTTCAGCTCTGCCGGGACAAATTCTGAGCGGTCCTTCATCTCCGCCTCCTGACAAGACTCGGATTTGGGAGGTGGTGCACATGAAGATGCCTGGACCTCATCACTCTTGCCTCTGAGATGATGTAGCACTGCATGATGGTGTCGCAGCTGAGCGAGTTCAGGTTCAGGAAGAGTCGGCCCGTGACGAAACCCAGAAGGACGTACGTGAGGATGTTCAGGATCGGACCTGAGTTCTTTTGCAGCCGAGACCAGAGGCAGGCGGCTGTCATCTTCGCTCAGGGCAGCACTGATCTCAGGATAAAATGCCTGCATCACGAAATATCCTTGGCTGGACACCCAAAGACAGACATACATGCATACACATATATATATACACACATATAAAAATATAAATATAAATAAATAAATATATATATATATACATACATATGTGTGTGTGAATGCATACATGTATGCATGCACGTATGGCTTCGGCTGTGTCGGAGATGAAACACGAAAACAAGCTGTAAGCAGAGCATCCTGCAGCATGGCCGTTAGCATGGTCGGTTTTTGGCCAAGGCTCCTGTGATTGCCGTTGCCGTGCACGTGAAAGCCGTTCCTGCTTTCAAGGTCCAGGAGTGGGGTGCCCTCTGAGCGCGGGACGCGGCCACGGCGGCCTACACCGCGAATCAGCGCCCCCAGCATCGAGAGGGCACCGAAACGGATGATGTTCCGCAAGATCAGCTCGAAGGCCTTCCTGGCCTGCCGCCCATCTTGCAATGTCGTGATGCGGTTGATGGTATAAATCCAGCATTACCCATACTAAGGGATATGCCATAATTCCCATAGTTTNNTAGGGTCCTTAAGGTCATGCAGGACTCTATCATCAACCGTATGTCAGCTTTTGCTTTCCTTGCCATCTCAGCGGCAGAAGTACAGAAGTTCGTGCCCTTCAAGGCAATCTGGATGTAGGCGTTCCTTCGAGCGCCAAGCGCCAGACAGAACACAGCAGAAACATGATGCGAGCGTGTCAAGCGTCTTGTTGAGGAACTTGATGAGCTTCCTCGGCTTGAAAACTAGAAGCAATGCAAAGGAATAAATTACAAGGCTCTCCTCTCTCGGCTGGTACCTAAACACGCCGAAGTCTCTCGAAGCACCAGATGCAGC
>CAJNJA010028831.1:0-31311 GCA_905231915.1 Symbiodinium necroappetens | reverse complement strand
GACAAGCTTCGCAGACCTGGACCAGGTCGGGGGGGTTGAGGGGTTTAGGGTTTAAGGTTTTGGGTTTAGGGTTTAGGGTTTTGGGGGTTTTGGGGTTTAGGGTTTAGGGTTTAGGGCTCTGGGGGTTTCGGGGTTGAGCGTTTATGGGTTTAGGGTTTTAGGGGTTTTGGGGTTTAGGCTTAGGGTTCAGGGAGTGTAAGGTAGGGCTTTAAATTCAGTAGAACAGGGCAGGCTGAAGCTATAGAGGGGCTATAAGAGGACACTGCCGGTGTGAGGGGTGGAGGATCTGAGGATGTCCGGGCGTGGGCCGGGTTCAGGGCTTAAGGGTGCGGAGTTGGAGGTTTAGGGATTCAGATTCTCTGGGTTCCGGGTTTAGGGATTAGGTTTTAGGGTTCGGGGTTCAGGTTTTAGGGTTTAGGGTTCGGGGTTCAGGGTTTAGGGTATAGGGCTTATTCAGATTCTGGGTTCGGGGTTTAGGGTTTAGGTTTTAGGATTCTGGGTTCCGGGGTTTCGGGTTTAGGGCTTAGGGTTTAGGGTTTACGGCTTAGGGTCTAGGGTTTAGGGCTTATTCAGATTCTGGGTTCGAGGTGTTGAGGTTTGGGCATGGGGGCTTTCGGGCAGCTAGGCCTTCCAAAATCCCTTAAGTAAGGAGTCTACAGCAAATCATATTAGGAATCCTACGATCATTGAAGGTATAATCTCTTAAGGAGTCTACAGCAAATCCTATTAGGGACCCTACTATCCTTTTAAGGTATATTGCCTTAACTAAGGGATCTTGGAAGGCCTGGCTGGTTCAGGGAAAGGGACTTGTTGAAGCTAAGGGTCTGACACGTAGGGCTTGTATGTGGGCACTTTCATGCCTTAACCCTAAACCCTAAACCTAAGGAGGGTAACACTGCACTGCTCTGCACTTTTAGCCGCAAGAGGCAGGGTCCTTCTGAAAAGAACCCCTGAGAACGGTAACCCTGATGTTCGTCAACTCCTGTGACAACACACCTGGGCCTTGCTCGCCTTTCGTTCAAGGTATTTATAAACTTGAGGCTCTTCAGCCTTCATTTGCAGAATTTCTTAAACACTTCGAGGTTCCTATGATAAAATGCATCCTAGTCTGTGGGGCCATCTTGCAATCATGGTCCCTCGGTTTCAGCAACTCCCAAATTCCAATCCAGACGCCGCCCAAAACACAAGACGTCTAAACCCAAAGCCCCTAAACCCTAAGCCCTAAACCCTAAAACCCTAAAGCCCTAAAATCCTAAACCCTAAAACCTCCAAACCCTAAAAACTCTAAACCCTATAAACCCTAAACCCTAAAACCCTAAACCCTATACCTAAACCGGCCCTAAACCTTGAAGCCTCGACTCTAAAACCCCAAGCCCCCAAAAAGGCAAATCTCTGCTCAAGCCGGAGGCCATGGAGCGAACCCAAAGATTCGCAAAGCCAAGAAATCCTAAATCTCAGCAAACCCTAAACCCTAAACCCTAACAGCAAGGGCCTCAAACCCAGGAACTCCGTCAAGAAGTTGTTCCTGGGCTGGTGGTTCAGGGGTTCAGAGTTTTGGGGTTTAGGGTCTAGTTTACTGCGCACACACACAGGCGTGAGTTTGTCCATGATGGAAATTGTAACCACTCATGACGACTCCATGATGTTTTCAGATCAACAACCACAGTACAAGCTGCACGAATGGACGACTAGTAGCAGTACTGGACTAGGACAAGTCAGACTAGTAGCAGTACTGTACTAGGACAAGTCAGACCAGCCCCTCGTCGGGAGAGGACATACTCGGAGAGGATATACTCAACAAGAGGACGTATCTCTGAGGCCGGGGTGCTAGTGGGCACACATTGATTCAGACAAGCAGGCTTTCACCGAGAGAAGAAACATTGGCGGAAGTCGGTCAGGCCGCCCGGCTGGCGAGTTGATGGTTAAGGGTTTTAGGGTTTAGGATTAGGGGTGATCAACTACAGGTGCCGGTTTGCGTGAGCTTGCGTCTTCGAGGGGTTTTCTGCGAAAGGATCGCACTTGAACCGCCCTCAACTC
This sequence comes from Symbiodinium necroappetens, assembly GCA_905231915.1. Classification (NCBI taxonomy): domain Eukaryota; class Dinophyceae; order Suessiales; family Symbiodiniaceae; genus Symbiodinium; species Symbiodinium necroappetens. Next base: position 29,274 of record CAJNJA010028831.1, on the reverse strand, counting down.
CGAAGCTCTCAAGCTAAAACCTGAAGCGACCAGACATGCCTGCAGCCCAAGTCTCATCTCGTGCCGCGACACCCAGGAGCCTGACTTCAGCAACAAGCTGCTAAAGGCTCTAGTCCAGTGGCTGGCAACTGGTATGCTCGGGGTATCAGTAGTGGTGCTGGTGCTGGTGTCTGTAGCAGTGCCTAAACCCTAAAGCCTAAACCCAGCAGCAGCAGCAGCAGCAGCAGCAGCAGCAGCAGCACAGCCAAGTTCGACAGTTAATTTCAATCAGCCCAAAGTGCTAGTACAATCAGCACATTCAGCGCTACAGTAGAAACAAACCTCAGCTATCAACCACAAACCTTGAACCCTCTAGCAGTATCCTCCGAAGACAGTACCGAGAACCCCAGGCCCCAAGTCCGGAGACAATCTCTGTAACCTTTGCCCTGTAGACGGTGGGGCTCTACCACCGCCCGAGATCCCCCAAACCTGACATTAGGGTTCCTTTAACGCTTAGGGTAAAAGGTCTGGGGGGATTTAGAGCTTAGGGCCGTTTCGGGTTAGCATCAGAGATGCTATAAGGGTTGATGGTTTAGGGTTCCTCCCCGGGTTGGCATGAGGGGTGCTTTAGGTTCTGCGAGGGCTGTTATCAGGGCCTATTCGCCAAGACAATCCCCCAAATATAGTCCGCAGGTAGGCAGATTCACTTAAACCCTACATCAAACCCGACCCAAGCCCAACAACATGAACCCCATTTTAAAAAACAAAAACCTACATAAATCTACACCCAAAGAGGACACAGGATCCCTCAAAGCGGGAGCCGGAAAGTCGAAGCCTCATCATTCTCATACCCTTGATATCAAAAACAGGGAAGCCCCGTCACTAATTGTCCTTAACCCAGGTTCCAACTTTATTGAGGGGTTGGAACCTGGATTAAGGATAATAACTCATGCTTCGACTATGATGCCTACCTAGACCTCCTTCTGGCTCCGTCCGGGGCATCGTTGTAGAACGATGTGGGGAACACATGTCGCAACAAGGGTCGTTGCCGGAGCGTCTCCTTCGCGACGCGCTTGCCGCTGACGGGGGCCAACAGATCGTCACAATACAGCGTCTTTCCCAGCGCTCAGTGATTGCCTAGTTGGCATCCGTGATACGGGGCGGCACCGTGCCCTCGTCCAAGGCTGTTAAAACCCTACCTACTGTCGACACTAGATAAGACGGTCTTTCAGAGAAGGACTTCCACTAGAAAACCCCGGGGTGTAGCAACCTTATAAACACAAAACTCGGAGTGGGTTGCCAAGATTAGGCTCGAGCGAGGATTGAGGGGATTTAGGTTTCCAGGTCAAGTCACCAATACCTACTTGGAGGTTCATGGGTAGTTATATGTGGGGCATATAAGTAGAGTAACTATAGTTATAGCCCGTAGTAGGGGCCTTTTAACGATACTTATAACTACCCATGAACCTCCAATTACTGGCGGCTCAAGATTTGAAGCACAACAACATGCAATCTTGAAGTCTAGCCGAAACCCTACCCTCAACACGGACCCTGAGTCCTGATAACATGATCCGAGAGCCGCTGAACGCTTGACAAAACTAGCTGACAACCAGCAAAATCCGACTGGAACCCCCGCAGAACTCCAGAACTGAGGGAACCCTAAACCCCAAACGACCTCTAGAAGTAAGAGAACCCTTTATAAACCTGAAGGCCTTCAGGCTCCCCCCCCCCCATCTTCCCATACCGCGCCGTGTAAGCACAAGCGTTGTCGCACGGCGGCCTGCTTCGGAACAGGCTTCCAGGAGACTCAGGCTTAGGGCTCTATTGCAGCCTTTAGCGCCTTTAGGGGGGTTTAGGGGGTTTAGGGTTCAGGGTTTAGGGCTTAGGGTTTAGGGATCAGGGTTTACGCAGGGTTAGTAAGGGTATTGTAGGGGTTTCCAAGGAATAAGGCTACGATCAGGGTTGACTACTAAGGTTGTGTAAGGGTTCGACAGCGATTCTTAAAACAGGCTTTTCAGGGTGGTTGGGGTTTTGAGCCGTAAGATTGCTTTGAGGTTTCGAGTTAAGGTGTTGCAGGGTTTGGGGTGATGTAGGAGCTCCTTCCAAGAAATTTGTGGCCCCCTCCCGGATGCGACGAAGTAAGTAGCTCTGTGCGGCGGTACTTGGCATTCGCTTGGAACTGCCAGAGGTCTTTGTCGGCCAACCGCATGATGTCTTTCTGCGTGGGTTTGCGTTGGGTCCCGATGGTCCCGGTGTCGATGTAGGAGCGACGACTTTTCTTGTCCCTTTGGCGGCGTAACCGGATTCATGGACCGCTTCGGGGGTGTAACCGGATTCATCGATCCCTTTGGGGGTGTTACTGGTGCTTGAGTTCGGGCTTGCTGTTTAGAGTAAGGTCATCAACCAGGTGGAATCTGCACTACCATCTGCGCGAGATAACCACCATATGGCTGAAGCTCTTGATCTCAGGACAGTCCTGGGTGGGTACCCTTCTGGCGGCCAAAAATCCATATCAGCCCCACACCACGTGCAGGTGCTCATGCTTCAGGTACCGGCTGACCCGCCGTCTGTGATGATGCTCGGGAGTCTTAAACCCCCGTAGTCCCCTGTAAGCCTGTCCATCCATTCTTGTCATGGGATACCAGCCGAACAATGGAACTCCTGGAACAAGCTTGAAACGGGCATGCTGCAGAAAGTATCAAAGCAGAGGAGGTTGTTTTTTAATGTTCAGGACGGTTTCGGATTGCAGGGGAGCACCTCTACAAGCAAGGAGAAATATCATGGAATTCACTTCAACAATCATAGTGATCATTGATCATGATCATGATGCTGCCTGGGTGTCCGGAACAAACGTCTAGGTACTCGGTCAGCCAAGCATACCAATGCCGGAGCCCTTTGTAACAACATCGCAAGAGTTGCCCAACATTCCGGAACTAGCCACAGCTTTCTCAGCGATGCCTCCACATTGTCAGCTGCAGTTTCCAGGATGTGACCTCGTGTACAGATATGTTTAAACTTTCTCACTTAACAGCCCCCTAAACCCTAAATCATAAACTCCACCCCGTAAGCTCTCCAACCCCAAAACAACTGAGATGCATTCAGTTTTGAAGCTGCCCTTCCTACTGCTTCAAAGGCAGAACACCTACAGTACCCCCCTACCGCGGATTCTAGCTGATGACTGTCCTACTGGGCGTGTTAGGGTTCAGGGTTTAGGGTGTCCTACTGGGTGTGTGCTAGCTGGCTTGTTCAAGGGCAACTTTGCTTCATTGAAGTAGGTCCTACTTCAATGAGGTAAAGTTGCCCTTGAACAAACCGACTAGAAAAGCCCCCAGCACTTCACCATGCGACGTCCTGCACCCAACCGTAAGCATCGTATGCACTGTGCTTTTTCCTATGCCCTTAAGCTTTAACTGCAGAAGGACCCACCAGAAAGCAGCAGATCGCGACAAGCCACGGAAAAGAATCGCCAGAGCCGCCGCGGCCGGGAACTTCCTGAGGAATGCCGACACCGCCTGCTCTGCTCTTGTTTTTTGGGGGGTTCAGGCCCTTGCTTTTGGTGTTAGGGTTTAGGGCCCTGGTTCGGGTTGAGGGATAAGGGCTCAGGGCCTTCATTCTGAAACCCCGACACCGACCTGTCACGGCCGCGTTTCCACCTGTTGGCTGCAACCGGTAATGCAAGTTCGGTCTACAGCCTGTGCAGGTTAAGGTTCAGGGACATGGGTGCGAGTTCTGTTTCTACTTATGAAGGTTTGGAGGTTCGGTCGTCGGGTCTAGCATGCTAGCTGGTCTTGCATGTAAGGCTTTTGGAAAGCCTTTCTGAGGGTACGGATATTCCCGAGCGGTAGGTTCCATGAGCAGACCTTTATGCTCTTCCGCATATGCACCTCTTCCCGGAAACAGGGCGCGGGGATCCGTTCTCACGGGCTCCTATTTCAACTACTATGCTACGAAACGCAAAAGGACGCCCTGATGTTCATCAACTGAAAACCTTGAAGCTTCACAGCTAAGCTTTACCAGGCATATCCCTTGCTACTTTGCTTCAATGATTCAATGATACCACTCATCTGAAATATCCTGATCCTAGTTTTGTTTATGTGCTTCCTTAGGTGCCCTAGCCTAGCTGCTAGCTTCTTCTCGGGGTCGATGGCCCTCAGTCCCTCAGTTCCAATGACTCAATGGAAGTCCCTCCAAAAGAAACGACAACGCAACGAGAAAAGCAGAGCACCCAAGAGCCCTACAGGCAGTTCCCTAAACCGAAAGCCCATGCGACTATACGTCCCAAACCCCAGACACAAGCAGTCGAACACCGAAGCTCCAATCCCGAAACCGACGAAACCTAAATCCTGAAACCCTACACAGGCGCACAACCTTCAAAGCCTGCAATAAACCCGAAGCCCCAAACCCCAAACCCTTGCTGAGCCTTTCTTTAAAAAGCAACCGCCAGATCCAAATTCAGGTAGCCTGGCCTTGCTCTGGCCCTGTGCAAGCTGGTCTGCTGCGACGGAGGCCTTTAGCTTTCTTCTTAACGTTTAGGGCTTTTGGTTTAAGGATAAATACCCCTCGGTTTAGGGGTTTAGGGTTTAGGGCTTTTGGCTTAAGGATGCTTTAGGCTAAGGGTTTAGGGGATTAGCGCTAGGGGTGTAGGGGTTTACGTGGAGGGGTTCAGGGTGCAGGGGTTTATGGCTTCAGAGTACAGTAATGGTTCAGGATTCTGGGTTTCATGGCTTGGGATTCACGGTTTGAGCTTGTGTAAGGTGCCTTTTTTTTTCGAAGGGGGGTTGGACATTTGAGAGCGATGTGACATGATAGTTCAACAAACATACAGTGCCAGTCAGACGGTGTGCGTTGAATCGAACTGGCCCCGTAAACTTTGGAGAATGCTTTGGCGGATGCTGCTTGCTGCTGCCGCCGCTATGGCTACAACTGCGACGACGACGACCACGACCACCACCGCCGCTGCCACCACCACCACCACTACCTCAACGAGGACGACGACTACAGTACTACTAGCACTACTACCATTACTCATTACTACCACTGCTGCTGCTGCTGCTACTACTACTACTACTACCACCACTACTACTACTACTCCTGCTGCTGCTGCTGCTGCTGCTGCTACTGCTACTACCACCACTACTCTTGCTACTGCTACTGCTACCACTACTACTACTACTACTACCTCCTCCTCCTCCTCCTCCTCCTGCTGCTGCTGCTGCTGCCACGACGACGACGACGACTACTACCACGCTGCTGCTGCTACTACTGCCACGACCACTACAACAACAACTACTACCACTACTGCTAGTAGTCATACTGCGACGACGACGACCACCACTACCGCCAAGGCGACGTCGACGGCCACTACGATAAGTAGTTCTGCTTCTTCTGCGAGAACCATTCAGTCGCGGTGAAGATGACGATTCCGCATTGTCCGTTACCACAGTCATTGTTTAAACATGGTTTGTAGCACTGTCGATGTGACTATGATAGTGAGTATTATCCTGCGGTTCACTGTTGATCTTCATTGCTACCGTTCGTTGTGACATGACTGCTGCGAAGAGCAAAGCCATCATCATACCCGAGTTGCTAAGTGCCCTGACCCTCCAAACAATTGGCTGTTGATTCTACCTGCCACGCGACTATGATCAAGTTCTAGGAGGTTTCCGCTTCGTCGCCGAGGGAATAGAACATACGCCCCAAACCCGAAAACTCTCCATAGAAAACATCCCAAAGTTCACAGGCCACTAGTGGTCGCCTCAGAAGTCAGGGGTCTGCGATTTAGGGGAGGATGGGACGGGAGGATTCTCGGCCCGGGGCTCTCTCGCACCAGTCTGCGTTTTCTGCCTCGCGGTGCAGGCTTCACAGAATAAGCGCGCGAACGCGTTTGTGTTTCACGCAAGTTCAAGCCTCGAGAGACGGTGATGTGGTGAAGGCAAGTATGGGGTTCTTTGGGCAGAATCCAAAGAATATCGAATAAATCGACACCCCCACCACCAACCACCCCGTCTGCTGACCACCACCGACCACCGACACCAGCATCGCCACCAGCCCACTATCACCATTGCAACAAGCACTCCCACAACCATCGGAACCACCAGCACCAGTGCCATGACCGGCAACGACGACCGCAACAACTTCAACAACAATGCTAGCACCAGCAACTGCAACATCGGCGCAGCAACACGATTAGCATGAATCACAATGAAAAGAGGTTCCGATGTCCCTTGACCCCTCTAAATGCTTGAGCACTATCCAACAATACATGAGAGCGTGCTTAACCCCTACACCCTACCACCTTAACCCCTTTTGGCCCTTAACCCCCCCAAACCCTAAACCCTAAACCCCCTGTACACCGTAACCTTTATAATCCCCGAACCCTTGTCTCCCCAAACCCTTCGCCCTTGAGGCTACAGTGAAGCCTGGCAGCTGCCCTTAAGTAAAAGCCTTTGAAAAGAACCCTCGACAGGAACCCTGCTCTAACTATTGCGGGCCCCTGTACTACGGCTGCTGATAATATAAATCCTGCCTTACCCATAATAAGGAATACACAGTGATTCACATAGTATAGGGTCCTCAAGGTAATGCAGGATTTATATCATCCACAGTAGGGGTTTGCCAGGCTCCGAGTTGATGGACACTGCTGGGCTTATCCAGGCCTTGGTGGCCTTCAGCTCAAGGTGGACATCGGCCAACTCTTTCTCTAAGTCCTCTGCACTCTGTACGATTCAGGGTTTCAGGTTGCACGGTTTAGGGCTTTTGGGATTTAGGGTTGAGTGTTGAGGTTTCAGATTGTATAGGGATTCGGATTCGCCAGGGTATGTAGCCCGATACGGCTGTTGTAAGACCCTTCATACGGCTTCATACAGGCTCTAAGGACGTTTGTAATGCTGGCTAAGGGTGCTTCAAGAAGTTCAAAGATGGCTTTCGAAGGACTCTTGAAGGAGCAAGGGTGCTTTGAGGCTTTCCACTTTCAAACCTTCAGGGTTCGGGTTTAGGGCTTCGTGTGAATATACAGCCCGAAATTCTCAATGCCTATGAATCGGGGCCTGAGTGGTTCGAGTAGGGCTTTGGGGGTATGTTATACCTTTAGGGTTTAGGGTTTAGGGGGTTTAGGGTTTGGGGTTTAAGGAGTTTGGGGAGTTTAGGGTTTAGGGTTTAGACCTGATCCTGAACTTCTTAAACGCCAAGCCCTGCAGTGCCAGGAACTGAATTCCTGAACAGGAAACAACCTTATAGAACCCTTGTAGTAACGCTTTGGGAAGCCCTTTACAGTTCTCCGATGTAATCCTTATAATCGTAACCCCAGCAGCATGCGTTCCAGCTCCACGGTGGGACGGTGTAGGGTTGAGGGAGAGAGTTTCAGACTACAGAACCTTTATCGGTATCTTTAACGCCAAGCACTTGTTAACTATCCAAAGGGAAGCCTAGATCTGAAAACTGTCGCCAGCCTACTGTAGGGGCCTTAATAGTTAGAATAGGGTTTTGGGGGTTCCTTTAAGAATTATAGTATAATATAGCCCAAACCCTATTCTAATTATTAAGGCCCCTCTATTACCACACCCTTTAGATCCTAGGCCGGGGATGTCCTGCATGTCCTTCTGCAGCGACTCCACCTGAACATCTTTCGGCGCGAGGGCTGCTCCAAATTGGGGCCTTTGTGGGGCAGGGGGGGGTGGGGTTCGAAAAAGCATGTCACTCTGACAGTAAGGATCCTAACATCGACTCTAAATGCTGAGAGTCAGCTGTAAGGAGCACACGTCAACTGCAGCCTTTTTCAACAATAGAACACGGACATGTCGAAGCAGCTGCAACTAAGAAACATCGGCCCTTAATGGCTCGTATGCTTCGTGTGGAGTATGGCTGTGCACTTCTCAAGGCAAGAGGCTTCTGCAGGGGGTACCGGCAGCTGTACAATCGCTTTTCTGGCCGCGACCTGTCCTTGCCCTTGCGAGGACACTGGAGTCCCCTGCGTTGCCGAAGCGAATTCGATCGAACTCCATCGCGAACCCTCATCTACCCGACACCCTGAAAACCCCTGAGGTTTGACTCAGCAGCCCTTTCCACCGAGAAGGTGCAGACATGTCAGAGAAGGGTCCAGCACCAGGAAGTCCCCGACCAAAGAATAGAGGAGACAGACACCAAGCATGGCAACAGAGATGATGGCAAACACAGGCCGTCTAGACCATTCTGTCTTTCGCTGCTGCGCGTCTTCTTTCTGCGATGGCAGCAACATAAGCGTCCCTATGCCAAGAACCTTGATGATGTAAGACAACAAGAATGACGAAGCCACTGTCCAGCGAAAGGCCTGCGTGTCCTGTATGTAGTTTACACTCGAAAACAGATCGGGTGTGAAGAACGAGAAGATTTCGTTCGAGAACATGACGGACATGGGCTGCCCCACAGCTTTGACAGTCGCCACCACGCCGAAAACAAGAGCAGTGTTGCCTCCGTCCGCAAACTCGTTCACCATGAAGAGGTAGATCAGGTCTGCCATAGCCTCGGGAACGTACGAAGTGATCGGTTCCCCAAGGTAGAAATACTGATTCCGCACGATATCGAAAATAGTCAGAAACTGCGGAGCCATGTCAATTACGATGGGGAGTGTGATGCTAGCAAAGACCGTCTTGCGCCAGCTGACATTCAGAAGATACTTCTGGGTGAGCCAGCTTCCGACAATCGCAAGAATCATGCCCAAGAAATTGCTGAGTTCCCTCTGCATGTCTTTGGTCTGGGCCCACTCAAGGCCCACCCAGGTGCCAGCACTTGTGAAGATTGAGAAGACGGCCGTGTTGGCCAAGATGTAGAGCGCAAAGGAGCAAAATGCCTTGCTTTCAAAGATGCGCCAGGAAGATCGGCAGTATGCCCGAATTGACGCTCGCGATGCAGGTCCTTCGCGGACAAAGAAGAAGCCTGCGATTCCCACCACGCCTGAAATCACTGCAAAAATGAGAAGGAACTGCCTGTAGCTCAGCTGGTCGTGCTGGTTGAAGCTTCCTGTGAACTTGCGGCCATTGAACCCGAAAGCAGCAAGAAAAACCGAAGAAATGCTTCCAGCACAGAAAACTATCTGCAGCATGGCTTGGGTTCGCCCGCGGATTTCCTGAGGCTCGGCTTTGGCATACTCTACCACGAGACCTTGAGCTGCGGCGGTGGCTGCCACACAGCCCAGATTAGCCATGCAGAGGCAGGCCATCAAGGGACCGTAGGCCTCCGGAGCTTCGGGGTTGCAAGGGGCCTCCTTGTCCATGTACCGACCATCCACGAAACAGAAGTAAGGATCGGGAAGGCCAAGGCCAATCAGGATAACGAAGCTTGCCGACGCCAGCAGAAAGCCTCCTCCCATGTAAGGACGGCGTCGGCAGCCAAAGATTGGCCGAGAATCGCTAAGGATGCCGAAAGCCAAAGTGAAGACACTGGGCATCAGCACGAGGTTCGTTGCACTTTTCATGATGTTGCTTTGTACGTTCAGGTATCCTTCCAGCACGTTGAAGAAAATAGCATCCACACCAGCGCGAAGGAACCCCATTCCAAAGAAATGCAGGGCGATGCCGCAGTTTCTAAAGTCCCGGAATGAAAATTGCAGCTGGCCATCCGCGTCGTTCTGGAGGGATGGCCCCATCTCCACATCACCGGACCGATCACCGGACACAAGGCTGGGTTTCGACACATTGACATTACCTTGTGCTGCCGAGCACTCTGGCGCAACGGGCACAACGGAGACTTCCGTGATCATGCTGTCGAGCTAACGCGAGCACGAAAACAGCTGTACTGCCACCGCACTGTACACCCGGCCTGAGCCAATCTCGGCTGAATGATTCAAACAACCTGCTTCTGAACACGCAAGAGGGAGCAAGATTGGAATACGGATCTGAGCAGATATCATATCGTAATTCCTGGGGCTTTTCAACGGGATATTTACTATGATTACACACTCCGGTTCCTGTGCTATCGCGCGCAGTCCCCACGTTCACCTGCCCGACGTAGTTCTACTATATGACTACGGAGGGAAAGCATAAGGACTACTGTTGCAATTTATTCCGACCTCTTATTTTCAAAGTGCCAAACCCGAAGGCCACTCGAATTCCCTTAAGCCGTAAAGCCGCAGAGCAGTAAACCCCAAACCCTCAACCCCAAAAGCTAAAGCCCTAATTAAACCGGTCCTACACCCTAAACCCTAACCCTAAAACCCTAAACCCTAAAACCCTAAAACCCTAAACCCTAAACCCCAAAACCCAAGCCGCAGAGGGAAACCGAGAGCTGCACGAGCTCTCGTTGGCGGTTGGCCTGCGAGGGGACGGCGCGCAGGAAACGCCCTGAAGGGCCCCCCCCCAGGGGTTTTGGGTTTTTGGGCCGTGTAAGGTTTAAGCGTAGGGCTTCGGGTTTCGAGTTTTAAGGCATTGATTTCCATGGCGGTTTTATGTAGTGTGTTGTTTTGTTTTGTGCATGCTCTTTTTCAGCTATGGCGTTTCAGACGGTGTTGGACCTTGTGGTTTGATGGTGCTTTTCTCTATTGCACCTTGGATTGCTGTGTAGGTCTGAGGACTTACCAACTAGGTTATGAGCAAGGCTATAAGACCCCAACTAGGGTACTTAAAGCCCTACTTGTACTATCCCCTAGACTTCCTTATTATCTTTCTACTATAATATATATATATATATGCCCAAAGCCCTATTCGAACCATTCTTGCTCTTATGAGGTGCTCGGGCCGGAACACCCAAAGCCTGAATCAGTCGCAACACTGGGGGCCTGGGCTTCGTATGGGGCGTTAAAAACTGGAGCAGGATTTTGTGGGATGATACAGCAAAGGAATTAGAATTAAATTTTGAGCATTTTGTAGTACCCATGATACAGGGGCTATATTGCGAGAGTGCTACTGATTATTCCGACCCCTGTACTGGCCCGGGCTCTGCCCTCCGTCGAAACGATCCGAACACAACCCTGCCACCTCGCCGTAGCGCTCGCACAAAGCCCCTCCTGCTTCATCGTAGGCCTCATGAACAGCGGTTTAGGGTTTAGGGTTCCGCGTAGAGAGTGTGAAGCCATAAGGCGGGACTGTCTAGTTCCTCAGCCGTACAGCCAAAATTCTTGAGACTGCATGGGTAGTTGTGAGATGTGGTTAGCTAGCTGCAGGTATGACTAGGTAGTAGCTCCCGGCATATCTAGCAGCAGCGTATCTTGTATAACCACACATGACTATGGGCGACTATGTATCTCGACACACGTCTCGCCTGTATTGGCGTAACATACTACATGATGTACGTGTATGTATATATATATATAGCAAAACATATCAACTGTACATCTGTCTGTCTGTCTGCCTGTCTGTCTATCTATCTATATGTCTATCTATCTATCTCTCTATCTATCTATCTATCTATCTATCTATGTAGAGATGTGTCATATATATATATGTATATATACACATATACATATGTACATGGGGAAGGCAACGTACTCATCTTTCAGATCGTACCCTAAGCCCACAGTCCAAACGAGGCCCGCATACTTCTGAACAGCGTTCTCAACTGCTAGGGCGGTTGGGGTTTGAAACTGTCGGATTTAAGGGATCTTGAGGGTAAACCCTGGTCACACACACACACGCATGGATGCTTAGTTGTTGGGCTCTCACGTACAATGCCACAGCCCTGGCAAATCTCTGCATCCGAAAACTTCCATGGCTTAAGTCCTCACCCGTAAACCCAAAAAACCTGCTGCTGCTACTACTACTACTACTACCACCACTACTACTACTACTACTACTACTGCTACTACTACTACTACTACGACGACGACGACGACGACTGCTACTACTACGACGACGACGACGACTACTACTACTACTACTACGGCTGCTACTTTTACTACCACTTCTTACCACTGCTGCCACCACCATTGCTACTACCAGTACTACTACGACTGCGACGACTACTAATACTTACAACTGTTTCTACTACCACTGCTACTTCTTACTACTACTGCTACTACTGTCCACCACGATTACTACTACTACCACCACCACTCACCTGCTTCTGCTGCTTCTTATCCACTTGGAACTAGAAGTAGTTAACATAGTAGTCGTAGCAGTAGTAGCAGTAGCAGTCGTCGTCGTAGTCGTCGTCGTCGTGGTCGTCGTAGTACTAGTAGGAGTCGTCGTCGTCGTCGTCGTCGTAGTAGTTGTTGTTGTTGTTGTTATTGTTGTTGTTGTTGTTTTTGCTGCTGCTGTTGCGGCTGCTGCTGCCGCTGCTGCTGCTGTTGTTGTTGCCGTTTAGTAGTCGTCGTAGTGGAAGCCTCAGCAACAGGATTTGCTTGGTTTGTGTTATCCTCAGGTACTATTTGCATGTACCTCTTTTACAGGACATCTACGGCACACAACCAAATCGCAACAGCGGCTAAGGTGACGGCAGCACTGCCGCCTGCGGTCCAGGCCGTTTGCATTGGGTCGGGAACATACTGGTGTTTTGGGTTCGTCCAGGACGTAAAGGATCTGAGGCTTTTCGAGTTGTATAGTAATTATGTAATTCTGTTCATGATAATTACGATTCAACATGCAACTCTGGCACCACTCTTGCTGCGGCTGCTCCAACCTTGCATTTTTTTCCATTCCTAGGACGACTACGACCACGACTGCTGTTGCTACAGCTGCTACCGCTACGACCACTGCTACTGCCACTGCCCCGAATAAGCTTGAATTTCAGTTTTAATTCAGATTGACTTTGAGTCTTGGCCTTCCTTCATCCTCTAGTCGGCTGCGCGCACAAGGGGATGAGCATCGAATTTGATGCTTTTCAGGGTTCCGATAGAGTGTGCAAGAAATCGGTTTTCGTATTCTCATCTCTCTGCGGATACGACTTACATGATTTAAAATCGAGTCAGACTCCATGTCACTGTGACAGCTTCAGCCGAGGTGTCAATTCGAATTTGGGACTCTTTCTATGGTTTCAGGCGTGGTGTTAATTCGAGCTTCGAAATGCATACTAGTGGAATCACTTCGAAATTAAGCCAATTAAGCCTTGTTTCAGTTCGAAATGAATCTTCGTGCCTGCTAGCACGACTACCATGTCTACTACTACTTAGTACCATTGTCTCTGCCACTGCCACTGCCACTCACAATACCTCTACGATATTACGACTACTCATTAGTACCAGCGTAAAGGCTGCCGCCAAAAGAATACTACTCCTACTGCTACTACTACTACTACTACTCCTACTACTACTACGACTACTACAGTACTACTACTACTACTACTACTACCACCACTGCTGCTACCACTACAGCAACAACAACTACAACAACAACAACAACTACTACTACTACTGCTGCTACTACTACTACTACTACTAGTGCTACTCGAGACATAACAGCGTTCAGCATGTCTTCAAATCGTAACACAGACACGACAGAAAAAAAAAGGCGACCCCTCTCCCGGGAACAAGTAAAAGCAGCTCAAACCTCAAGAAATAACGCACTCAGATGAAGAGAACGCTGGCGTCACCTACCAACGCTGCGACGACGACGACGACTACTACTAATAATAATAATGCTGCTACTACCACTACTACTGCTACTACTACTACTACTGCTGCTGCTGCTGCTGCTGCTGGTACTACGGCGACGACTACTACTAGCACTAGTACTAGTACTAGTACTAGTACTAGTACTAGTGCTAGTACTTTTTTTACTACTAGTACTACTACTGCTACTACTACTACTACTACTACTACTCCTACTCCTACTCCTACTCCTACTCCTCCTCCTGCTGCTGCTGCTGCTGCTGGTACTACGGCGACGACTAGTACTAGCACTAGTACTAGTACTTGTACTAGTACTAGTACTAGTGCTAGTGCTACTTCTACTACTACTACTTCTACGACTACGACTACTTCTGCTACTACTACTACTACTACTACTACTACTACGGCGAGGACGACGACGACGACTACTACTACTACCACTGCTGCTACTATTACTTCTACTACTGCTACTGCTACGATGGCGACTACTCCAACTGCTACCATTCGTACTACCAGTAGTAGTACCAGCAGTACTGTAATATTATTTTTACTATTGACTGTAGCCATATCTATCTAATCAGCATTGCTGCTCCACCACTCCAAGCATTACCACCAGAAGTTCCTACAACCCCGTGGTTCCAGTACCATGACGAAATGCAAAGCGCCTTCGTATGTCAGTGCAAGGGCAGCACACTTGCTGCCTGCCAGGTTGAGGTGTGGACTGGGAATTTGGTGTATAGGGACGGGGCGCTTCTGTCAGATATGGCCTGTTACCCCGAATCGTCGACCACCCTGGCACTGACAACACTTGGCACCCTAAAGCCAGGCAAGCTCCGAGGAGGCAGTTGCAAAGCAGCTGCAGGTCGGCTTCAGCAGGGTTGCAAACCGTGTCGGATTGATAAGCATGGGGTTTCCAAGCAGTTCGCTGAGGTATCATAAAATGTTGGTGATACAAGAGCTTCAGGAACTCGATTTGGAATCGCAAATGCTGCTTGGTGTTTCTAGTCCTTGCAGCAATAATTATAGGGACGTAGTGTACACTTGAACCTTTGTCCGCATTGCATTTTTTCGCTTGCAAGGCATTCCTTGTAAACTTGAGAGAACTCCGAAATGGGTTCCATGTTTCCGCGGGCCTGCGAAAGAATGGAACCCGGGAATGCCCTGCACTCGAAGCACGGGCCCGCAACACCTTGACCGGTCTGAACTTAGGTGGGATGGACCCCAACGTCGGAAACAATGGCGATGCAAAAACTGTGTTGTTGTACCCTTGCTGTGAAGTAGTCGAAACGCTGTCGGGGGGCAGGTTGCGGCAGGTTCTTCAGGTTTTTGTTTGAGGGAATGGGTGAATTCCGCAATTCGCATTGTGGTTGCACCGGGTTTGACGCTTTTGTTCCGAGTCTCGGATGAATCCCTGAGCTGCGGCTGCAGGCTCCCTTCACGGTCGACACCGTGCACGTGAAAGGCACCCTGGATTTGTTTTCATGGTTTACAGTTCAAGGTTTATAGGGTTCCAGATCAACCGTGAACCGTGAACTGCACAAGCGGCCTTCAGTTCCACTTTCCGAGGTTGTCCTGTCCTAATCTTAAGAGACTTTTTCCTGTAGACGCTGGGTGCATAAGAATAAAGTTTGTTCATCATTTATTCATTTGGGTAGGGTCGGTGGTCATCATTTATTCATCATTTGTTTGTGTTTTTTTTCATAGTGCCTGAAGCGGGTTCCGGGTAGTCATCATTTATATCTGGTTTGAGACCACAGCCAGGTGGAGATTCGCTCCAATATCTGCTCGAGCAACTGTATCTTTCGATCTATGTTTCAAAGGCCGCCGTAGTTCACAGACCACAAGAATTCATCAATTAGACTTGCTAGACTCGGCTAGTTGCTTCTCATCTCATTGCAGTCAACTAAGCGGGAGATTAGATCTTGCAAACAGGAGACGTTTCTCAGATCTTTGATAGCACGAGTCGGATCTGCCCGCCCCTCGCATGCCACTGCCCATCCACTGCGTGCAGCTCCAGCTCCCAGGTCTGTGCCCAGAACGATGAAAAAACCACGCCTTGTAACCGCGGCATGCTCAGAATCACAAAACAAACGATAAAATAATGATGAAAAAGATGAAAAAACACAGCAAACGATGCAAATACGATAAACACACTTAAAAAATCAATGAACAAAAGCATAAAAATGAAGAACAAACGAAGACAAACGATGAACAAGTAGAAGAAAAACGATGAATAACTGATGAAAAGTGATGAAAATGACGGAAATTGATGAAAATGACGGAAAAACTGACGACAGTCTAGCAAAAGTGCAAATTTCCAGGTTCTCCCCTCCCCTCTTCCAAACGCAGGATTCCCCAAGCCACCGGGACCTCTCCCAAACGGTGAAAAAATGGGCACTACCCTCCGCAGTCCTGGAACCCGACCCGCAAACGACAAAAAACGATGACCCGCCCCCCTAACCCGACACGCACACGACAACAAAACGATGATCCGCCTCTACCGCCTCCCCCCCCTCTCCCTTCCTCGGTGGCATCCCAAACCCTTGCCCTACCCGCGACACCCTCTCAACCAACGGAGAATCCAGGACCAGTGCAAACCTCAAAGCCGGAACCTTTATCGATTATGCTTCTACTTAACACAACTTACTTTCATAATTACCCACTGGCCCCCAATCAGGCGAAGTCGACGTCCACCGTACTGTACCAGACCCACGGGCCCGAGCTTGAATTCTGAAGCTTTTAGGATCAAAGGTGTGCCAGGTTCCGTAGGCCAGGGGCAACGATCACAAGATGACTGCTAAGCACTGACAACGATGATAAGCGAATGATGTATAAATAATGATGACCTCTGGATACCAAACGATGAATAAATTGTGGAAAAACTTATAGGCTGATTTCCAATCTGTACACGCCAGAAAATCTCTTAATCCTAATCTTCGCACTGCAAACACAGCACAAATTTGGGTGAGTAGTATAGGTCTATTTATATGTGTGTGTGTATATATATGTAAAAACATAAGTGATGTATAGTATACATATACATTGTATGCATATGTGTGCGTGTATAAGTTGGGCAACGCGCAAACTCTGTGCTAACCGTAACAGTGATTGTTTTCGGATGCCCTCCTGGGGAACTTGGTGCTCCCAATGCAGTCCCACTTCAGGTGGATTCAAGAACCCATCACTCAACACGGTCTTCTACTTGGATCCGCACTTGCAGATAGGCCAGGCTAATCGGAAGGGGGCTGTCCGTACCGCGCAGGGCTCAGGGACCGTTTAGGATGTGGTTTACATGGTTGAAAGTCGTATACAGTGTCTGACAGATGTTGACGACTACTATTACTTGTTGGGGTCAGGTCTCCTTTCGATAACGCTCGCGAGAATGTCAACGCAATGTCAATGTGGTAGGTTTGGACGGGCCTGGATCACATTCAGCTTTGAAGCCTTCGCCGTCCAGTGTGAGCTTGTATATAAAAAAGTATTTGTATACACTTCTGTTTTTTATGACCATAAAAAATTCAGCGGCAATAAAACATTCAGTGCATGGTCTTTTCTATTTTTTCACGTCAGCACTACACGTTTATGTAGGACTGAAGGGCTTTGCTCGTTTAGGGCAGTTCGGCACAGCCCAAGCAGTCCAAGTGTTGCATTTGGGGCTTTTTGGGTTTAGGACGGTTGTACTGTCATCGTTAGAATTCTAACTGCAGGTACAAGTATATCAGTCTTCTAGTCCGGATGCCAAAATTTGAGGGCCCCCCACCGGAAATCAACCGGTATGCTGACCCTTAACTATCTTGGGTTGAATGAGCCATACCGAATGTCAAGGTTGACCCTAAGTTCCTCAGGCGGGGGCCCTTGCTTGTAGGGCCTGGGGCGCCTAGTTGAACTTCTCTTGGGTTCAGCCCCTGGGCTTTGGGAGGGGTCTTGACAGGAAACCTAAACCTGAAGTATTTTCTCGGTGACCAGGGTGTGGGTTCGGTGTCTTACTGGTATCTAAAAACTACACTTGTTGATTGCTCTTTATTGTACTGTCAAGTATTGCGGGGTAATTTAATGATCTACAGCTTGCGCCATACACGCGGCGCTAGAGCCCTATTTAGTGTCGGTGTGTCTTTCCTCGGTCCTCAGGCAGTCGCGCGACCTATTGGGATGACAGCCGACGGTGGTTCATGTACTACCAGGCTCAGGGACGTCGAATGCTCAATTTAGTTGGGTCTTTGTGTTCTTAGGTTCCATGAGGTTCAGAGTTCGTGTAGGGTTCATGTAGGATTTAGGGCCGAAGATTGAGAGATTGAGGCTTTGATGTTCGAGTTCGATGTTTCGGGGTTTGGGGAACCGGGTGGGCCGTTCTTGAAATGGTTTCCTTTTCGACCCTCAGCGTGCAGCAGAAAGGAACCGAGCTCGGAACATGCGAAATGCACTTGTTGCTGCCGGCTTGTGTTATACGTACTGCTGCATTGCATCGCTGCACTGTGCGATTAGCTTGTCACGATTTTTGTCCCTTGCAGTTGCGATGTCACACCTGCATGGAGAGATGGGGAGTTCTACGGTTGCATCCTGGGGTCTGCCCACGGACTAGCCGCTTGTAGAGCATCCTACCACTGTTAAGTATCTTGTTCCTGCATGTTGTTTCATTACAACGTGCATGTGCCAAAGTTAGGTTCATCAAGGTACAGTGCAGGGAACTGCTGATGTGCTTGTTCGGGTCGCCATCAAGACTAGTTACGCTGGCGATCTTGGCATTCCCTAGTCTGGCCAGCTTCTCCAAAACCGCTACATCAACCCGAAGCGCCGAGCTGTAAATTCTAATCTAGAGCCTCTTTGTTCCGGCGTCCGAGCTTTCCCGCAGTGGTCTAGCACGCCAACACCCTGCGGAAATGTCTTCGAAACCCGGGAATCAGATCGAAGCCTTGACATTGCAGAAACTGAAGTACCCTTTTCTGCTTTGTCATTCTGCTCCTAGGAATGTATTTGCTGCGTCAGTGTTTGTGTTGATTGAAGCATCCAGGTATGAGAGCGTAGCCCCCTAACTGCCTCTTGCACACCTAGCTCTGGCTTTTCAGGCCCCGATGAAACGATGGGCCATCAGCATCCGGGATGCCTCTACAGGCAGTGCTTGGGGTTCAGGTTTCAGGGCATTGAATTCTAAATTCAGGTTTCGTCTTTAGGGTCCAGGGCTCGGGGGCAGCTTGGATAGCCCTTTTGCTGCGATGCCTTTAAGGCGCGTGAACCCGGAATTGGTATTCTCTAGTATGTGTCGACAGTGTCGTGAGACTGAATGCATACGACACATTGAGTGAGCGAGGGAAGGAGGATATTTCATGTTTGCTCTTCCAAGCCGCAGGCATTCACGTGGTATGTGCACGCGCTGCTGTGTGCATATATTATATACACAGAGTGTGTGTCGGCGTGGGGGCCTGCATTTCTTGAGAAAGCAAGCCTTGTTGTTTTCTACGTTTATGTGTATGTTTGTATGTATGTACGTATGTATGTATGTATGTATGTATGTATGTATGTATGTCTGTATGTCTGTATGTCTGTATGTATGTATGTATGTATGTATGTATGTATGTATGCTTCATAAGATTTCGTAGCGCCGTGGGTCTAGCCAATCCGCGCAGGCTGAAACCCGAGCCCTCCTTTCCAGGGGAGGGTGTTGGCTTCGCTTCGAGGTTCAGCGTTCAGGCTGTACATGGCGCTTATAGAGTTCAGGCACATACTCTGACTCAGGGGCTTCAGATGCCTCATAAAGATAGTAAATTGTAGGACTGATACGAACAGCATGCATGCTAGTGCTTGCGGTTTCAATACATGGGTTCTGCACGATGGTCAACATGTACTGTGCGTGAGTGCACGCGGGGCGATTGCTGCCAGAAGGTGATCATTGCTTCACTATCTTGCTGTATGGTTAGGAGTCGTAGTGCAAATGGTATTCACTGTTATTTGTACTAGTTAAGACGATCATGAGGGTCATTGTTTGATTTACTGAGTTTGCCGAACTTGGTAGTTTTTACCACCAGCCATGGAGCCCTTGGCGAAGAGGGCCAAGCTAGGAGACGATGGTGGCATTGAGCTGCATGAGGTCCAGTGCCACGGGGACGTGAAGGATTTACTTAGGTGGATGGGGCATGGTGGCCTAATCCACGTGACGCTGGCGATGAGCCAAGACATCGGCTTTAATTGGCAAAGCTTGCATCCGAAGATTGCGGTCCAGCTATTCTTTCTGAGATATTGTGGCCTCAAGATGGGGATGGAGGCTCAATATGAGTATATTTGCGACACGGTGGCATGGCCCGAATCGGGATACGTCGCAACCCTGGTCACCAGAGGATTTTACGATAGACGCTTCAGCTTCCGAGGAAAGGTTCGGCAGACCATCGCAGCTGCTGAAACCTCGGTGGCTCAAGTTTTCCTCTCCCATCCCAGCATTATTGAGATCGCCTCAAGGTTGCCCCCACCACTGCCAGATGTTCGACACCGGCTCCTGCTGACAAAGCCTCAGCGGGAAGCTTTGGCAGCAGCAGGCTTGAATCTTGGTGGCTATTGGCCAGTGTTAAGGCTTTGAGGTACCTCAGTCTTAGTGACTGCTTCGGCAAGAAATTTCACGTGTTGGGGAAAGCCCATTGCTGGAATCTAGCTGAGCTAGCAAAAATGTCCAAAGAAGCACTCATTTCAGTTTGGTATAGTCCGAAATTTTACACACACACACACACATCATGCAGCTACACAAGCCGCCGACGCTTCATAGAGTGAGAAATCAAGCCGCACAAAAATGATCCATATAGCTACATACTAACCGCAGCTGGAGCCGTGAATCCCAAAATCCTTGCCGTTGCAGCGTTGTGAGCAACGAGCTCCGAACCCTTTGAGGGGGTGGCCAAGGAGCTGGGAGGCAGTACAGGAGGACATGGTGCAGAAGGTGTACTTTGGATTCCAGTCCATGGGCTGCCGCAGCCAACTTTGGGATGCAAGCGCCGCTTAATTTGTGCATGCATATGGGGTTTGGACATGAAAGTTTAGGGCTCAGGAAATTACAGCAGCAGTGCTACGAAGGCTGCTTCGTGATCGTAGTTTGAATTAGCGATTTGGGATTCTATGCTCAGGGCAAAAAAGCATGGGTTTCTTGGGTTCAGCGATTGGGCTCATGGTGTTGAGGATGTACTAATGCAGGCATCGTGGTTTGAGCTGTTTCGGGTGTACTTCCAGGAGGCTGTATAGGAAAACCGCATCATGCGGATGTCCGAGCTAGCACTTCACGAGGTCATCTGACATGTAAATTTAAGTGCCGAAAACCTAAACCCTGATAGTTATCACAGGAGCCTGAACCCTCAAACCCTGACAGCCTTGGATTTATAAACCGCCGAGTCTTCGACCTTTAGCAATCATTTAAAAGGCCTGGTGACCTCCTATTCAGCACCTGGTGGCTTCCACACCTCGCGCGATTTCGCTTATCCTTGCGTGGCAAGATGGCAAAATCGAAGGGTGTAGGTTTCCTGTGTTTGGGGCGCGGGGGAGGGGGGTTTGCGTGGTGGGTGGGGTCTGTAATTGAAGAGATTTTAGGACTGGATCCGACTCCTATATCCTGGGAGCCAGGGAATATATTGGCGCGCCGGGTTATTTTTGAGGTCTAAAACACTTTGTGATAGGATTCTGGCAGCGCTTGCTAGCGTTTCCTGGAGAATAGTGGCTTAGCGTAGGGTTGCAGCCGTTCGTTTACGGAATTGACGGCTTGCAAGTGCAAGAGCTCTGTGGCCGCGGGGCTTGAGACTTCAGGGTTTGCAAGTTTGGGAGGTTCGGAAACGTCGTTGCAACGACGGGTTTGGCAAGGCTTGACTCCGGCAACCAAGCACTGGACAGACCATGTGAGCTGTTGCCTCCAAGGTCACTCAGCAGTTTTTGTAGTGCGACCGAAACCTTTAATTTGAAAACCGTAAACCTCAAGCCCTGAGCTCCAGTATAATCTAGTATCGAGTAACGCTGTGTTGTGATATGCACTGGAGAAGTCTAGCATCTTCTCGATGTAGGAGCTGTCTCTATGTAAAGCTCGTTCCTAAAATCTTACTGAAAGCTCTGGCATCACAATTCGCAACAATCCCTACAGAGCCGTTGGGCTTCATCAAGGCATGATTCCGCATACACAACAGCTGCAAGTTCAACTGCAGACCTCATGACAACCCTAACACCCTCATACAATCAACAAATATTCACCAATCTGTTATGATGAACAGAACGACCTCTTAGAGGCTTAGACCCCATCAAGTCTTGAATCAGGTGAGGATATGCTGGAGAACGCCAAGGGTGGTGGCCTGCGGGCGACTTAGTCATCATACCGCGACGAAGGTTAGTGGGTTTCGAGTCTGAGGGTCTTCGGAAGTCTCGGGGCTTATAAGTCGTGGTGAGGTTTTAGGGGTTTCTGCTGCGACTGGGCTCACATTCCTGTAGCGCTGAGGAGTGTTGGTGGACAGCCAAGACTGTGTAACTCAAAAGCAACAGTGGTACCCTGGATGTGTAAGCGCTCTATCTATCACGCTTGGGTGTGTCAAAGTCGTACTTTCCAGATAGGCATGTCTGAAGCGTAATATGAAATGCATGATAGTAAGAAATTCGTCTCCTTCGGGTTCCCTATCATCAGCTGCCCAATACCGAGTCCACCTTGTTCAGGCTCCTGTAACATGTGCTTTCGGGGGCTCAGGGTTCAGAAGGGACAGCGCTCCGGCTCAAACATGCTGAGTGTGCACGAGGATGTCGTCAAGTGCGTCATAAGCTGTGCTGTTGCTTAGCGAACCTCCATATGCAGGTTTGCTAGAAAGGGCCTGACCTACGAAACTAAGTCCTAAACCCCCCCAAACCTTCAAAGCACAAAGCTCTGCACCCAAGATAAAGACAACACTCTAGTCCTTGCTAGGTGCGGCTTCGCTGTCGAGGCCCTCCGACCTTTTCTTGTGAGTTTTTGGGGGTCTGTGGCTTCAGGGGTTTGGGGCATGAAATTAGTAAGGCTTTGTAGAGGGTTTGCCTGCAGAGTCGGCTATACTGCTCGCACTTTCAGAGAGTAGTGTAGGGTACAAGACGAACCGTTTTGGGGTTCCGGGTTGAGGGGATATCAGGGGATTAATTGCGGATTGCAGATTTGGAGCGCTCGAGCAGGAAGTAAACGAGCAAGGAGGTATATGCCCTAAACTCCTAAACGCTTGCCCTCTGAACCCTTGGGCCCACAACCCTGAACCCCGAACCCTAAACCTTGAACCAAAGCAGGAACAAACGGACACTAGGTACACGACACGATGGCTCGAGAAATCAGTCGAGAGTACTTCCCGGCTCTCGTCTGGGAAATGACCGGTACAGCTCCCAGGCCGCGATCAGGTGTGCCCAAAACGCGGCGCGTAATCCCTCATCTACAGGTGCCTTCAACGAATTGCCTTCCGTAAGTAAGCCCTTTGCAGACAGACTAAGATCAACACTGTCAAAGGATCCGGTTGGAACACCCCTATACAGGTTGCCTAGTTAAGAAGCATGCAGGTGGACAAGAACAAGAACGCGTGGCAGGAGTTCTTCGATGAGAAGTGGGTGACTGCAAGGGGCTTGTTACGGTAGTACCATTAAGGCGCATGTTTCAGCTTTGCAGGCTCAGTCTCCACCGTAGTGAATCTGCACATTGAAGAGAAATGGGACCGATACCCTGTTTAACTTCGGCACCAAACGCCACTAAACCTAAAGGCTTCCCTGCAACCCTGACCCTAGGCCGAAAGCGTCGACTGGTCTACATCTACTGTAGAAAATTTGAAAAACGGGAATCGGCCGAGCTCAAATGCATCCCGAAAGCCTGCAACTGCAAGCCCTATAACCTGAAAGCCTTAAACCTCCATTATGCGAGCGCACATCTCCAAACCGTGAGCACCACGACGAACATCCGGACCACCGCGACGACCGGTGCGACCAGGACGACCGCGATCGCCCGGACACCACGAGGAGAGACCACCAGGCGACTAGTCTGAGACCACTGGAGACCACCAGAAAGTCGTTTCGCGATGTACTGGCGGGATTCAGTCTTGCACGTGCCACCCAATAAGGGGCGAACCCACTAAATCTTGAACGATCGACAAGACCCCTAGATGTCAGACACCGAACTTCCAAGGTACCCCTCCACACAGCGAGGCCCAGAACACAGAGCTCTCAACCGCCCTAAGCTCGAAACAACAAAACGCTTAAACGCTACACCAGCAGAGACCTGAGCAGATCCCTGGAAAAAGAAGCTGCAACAAAGCGACCTACATAAAATTGGCCTGGGGCTTTGAGGTGGAGATCGACATAAGGAAGCTTTGCACCGGGAAGCGGGCACCTCCTGCCGGAACCTTGCACTCTGAAGCACACAGGGTTTGTGGCTTTTGGGGTTGAAACTCCGGAGTAAATATTATAGGGTCTAGGCTTACTGAACGCATGTCACGAGTTAATTCAGAGCTTTGGGTTCGAACAGCTTGGCGGGGTTCAGTCTAAACTACAGTTTACGGCCTTGAGGTGTAGAGGGCTTCGGGGCGTGGTGTTCGAGGATGGGTTTAAGATTCTCCTGTTTCGGATTTAGTGGTTGGGCGCCCTATGAGTCAGGGTGAAGCCGACGCTAACGAGATGAACACCTGTGCAAAACCTGAAACAGGTTTGGGGTCTAAGGATACGGATGAAACGAGCTAGAAGCCTGAACAACTCGCCACATTCATAAAGCGCATAATGTACCCCAAAACCCTAGTCTAATTATTGAACTTGAAGCCCCTATATCAGGCGAAGGGAGAAGAGAATTCAAGCCATCTAGTTCATTCAGGACCCTACTGCAAGCATCTATCGCATGGTTTGGCAGTGGAGTGCTCTGCATAATAATATCGTTGTTCTTCGCGTTCCTGTTTTGGAATGCAGTAGCGGAGCTCTAAATAAATTTCCTTGTTCAGAATTATTCCGGATGGAATGAAGCCCTTGTCCAGGTTTCAGGGTTTAGGGGGCTGTTGTTTCCGGGGGCAGGTGTAGGATTCAGGCACGGAGCCTACACACCAAACCCACAACCCTAAACCCCTCTGCAAGCAATCTCCAAACCTTGGATTAGAGTCCTGATCCCTGAACGCAGAAGCCCTAAATGTGGAAACTTTTAGTTTCGGGTTCTGCAAACTGATATGCCGACAAGCAGCGCGCTGAGGGCAAGCTTGGGTGCATGTTTATTCTGATTTCAGGGCTTGTAGCTGTTATTGAGACTTTTGCTTTCGAGCCGCGTTTCTGGATGTCGTCACTTTGAAGCCGCACGGAAGCCTTGCTCTTGGGGCTGACGTGGATGACACCGCCATCTGAGATGCCGAAAGCTGTTTTGGTACTGCAGGGACTAGCAGGCTGCTGCTGTCGCTGCTCCAATCCAGGGACAACATGGCAGGTCAACAGCAGCATGTCGCGCATGCTCCATGCTGGAATTAAGCAAAAGGACTAAACTCTGAAGTTGAAAGCCTTACAAACCAGACCTTATTCACATACTGCATGTCATCGACTCCGAGCCAAGGTGCTGCCCCGCGTTCCAGAGCGACACGCCCCCAATGCGAAGAAGCTCCAGGTACGACCACTCTAGCACCAATGTGTTAGAGCTTTAGGGTCTGCAGCTTTTAAATAATGAACCTGCGAAGTTTCCGAAAGACTTATACCTCAAAACCCCCCAAACGCTTTAAACCCGAAAGCCCACCCCCGAAACACTAAACCCTTAAACCGTATCAAGCCGCAAGCACCCAAGCGTGGACCTTTTTCAGGTGCCCACGATTCCCACGACTGTCAAGCAAGAGCCCGAGCCCGTGAAGGCGCCGGCCCTAAACTAAAGCTTTAAGGTACAAGCTGTTGGCGGTATGGTGCAGGGAGTGCAGGGTTTAGGGTGTGGGGTTTTAGCTTGAAGCTTCGGGTTCAGGCAATACCGGACAGCCGCAGATTGCCGAATATGAACGAGGCATGAGACTATTCACATCAGTGTTGACAGCGATCGAGCTTATTCTAGTCTGTGTCAAACAGGGTTGAGCAGTGGACTGGGAGGCTTGAGAGTTCGCGGCTCGAAAAATCGAAGCTTCAGTGGCCCCGAACAATCGGACTCCGCTAAGCCCTAGATCGTAGATTCGAAATTTTCTACTTTGCGAACAATAAACGCAGAAATTGCATCTCTAAAGAGACAGTTTCTGTAGCGTGCATGCAAGTCTCAATGGCTCGGTCGGTAAGCTGAATCTGCTTGGGAACATGCCCACTCCCACCGTAGAGGTTATCCGTTCTCTGCAGAGGAACGCGGCAATCAGAAATGCAAGATTTATACACACCCTAACCCTGAACCCTGGAACGAAGAAACTTAAAAGCCCAAACCCTAAACCCTCAAGCCTGAGCCATGGACCGCAGATATTCAGGTACCGATAGCAGCTGGGCTTACCGCTCTCTCGTTGGTCGGAACCGCAGCACGTGTCAAGGCATGGGACACGGTCTTTCTGATGGCTGGGGACTTTGGGGCTCGCGTGGAAGCTACGACAGGATGGTGCTGGCTTTGTTTTTGTACCGCAGTTGTCGTGCTGTGTTCGTTCCGGATGTGGCACGGTTGCAGCATGAAGGCCCACAATGAAAATTATCATGTGGCACGGTGCTGCAAAGCTGAAGTGCACCCGATCCCTAATTAAACCCTAAGTCCTTGATGAACACTTTGAGCTTGCATGGTCGGACCAACTGAACAGTTTGCGTCGTCTATGACGGTGTCTTCCCGGGAGCGAGTCCGCAACCAACAACGTGGTATGAATCCTTTGCAGTGCAGGTTGCTACGGGGCCTGGGATTTTTGAAAGTCACTTCCAGCATGTTCTCCATCATAGCAACTCTGAGCACCTCATTGCTGCAAACAACAACTACTCTGTCACACCAGCAAGACTTCCATGTGAGGTTTTGTTTGCTCGTAAACAGAAGGTTTGTTTCGCTCATGAGCCCCCTGTCCCGCTGCCTTGATCTGCCCTTGTTGGTTCGTTTCCATGTGGAAGGACGTCATTTCAAAGGCTAGAAGGCGACGAGAAGGTTTCGTTTAAGTCGGGCTTTGGTTCAATCAGGGGTTTGCCTCATGCAACCCCATCTTGTTGGCCGAAATCTCTCGGGTCTCCCCAGCTGTAGTTGCAGTAGTCCAGATGACGAATCACAGAAGATGCTGTAGGATGTCCGAAGGTCAGCCAGGTAACTCCATTCTCGGGGTTGGACACCGACTGCGCAGGTGAAGTGGTTTCAGGCTTCAGGGTTTAGGGCTTCGGGGCCTTAGGGTCTAGGATCAGAGGCTACAGGGAGTACATGGTCTCTGCTCTTCACCCACTCCTCAACCCTAACTCTGAAACGTAAACGACAAGTTTTCAAGACCCTTGAAGTTACGAACGCCTCACTGCCTGAAGGACGAGATGAAAGATGAGGAGTCATCGGAGTCCAGTTTGCTGCAGGCTCCTCGGCCTTTGATCTGGGACTTGTTTCGAGTTTAGGACGGGACTCAGGGGACGAAGTCGAACACATCCTTCTTACTGCATATTAGGTTTTCCACACCGCAGCGTGGAGCTATCGTCTGGGTTGCCTGGTACAGGGTTTTCCGCACAGATCCTCTGCTTGGAGAAGAACCTACAAACTCCTGAAGCCACGGTTTTCCAGTGAGCCTTGGAGCCCACAGGTCCTGACATCTTGACTCTATTGCAAGAGTCTTGGTAACCATAACGTCTTCTTGAGGTATGTACAGGGGGGATCTGTGTAGGGTTATGTCATGGAAGACTATATGACTGTAAGTGCCTTAGGTTTTATAGGCTTCCCATACATCTTTAGCGAAGCATGTGTCGAGTTCGATTCATTCAAAGCCTTGGGAACCTTGTGCCCTTAACCAGCTTCCTCTTGAGGATTCTAAAATTTTTTCAGGCAGGAATCCAGTTGACGAAGTGGAGAGCATAAGTCATAAAAGTCATAGGTAGCCTCTGGTGCGACAGTTTGTGAGCCAGAAGTCCCAAACCCCGTAAACCCTCAATGCATGAGCCCTAAAAGCCCTAAGCCCCTTCATCATCGAAACGCTGCACACCATGCGGCCCCTCCCTAATCCAGCCTTGCAAGCTTGGCAGGCCGTAAACTTAAGCCCTGGCCAGGGGTCGGTGGCTTTGCGAGCCGAAGGGGCCGGACGGCGAGTCGGCCAGGTTGGGATCGTGGCCGCTGCGCTTGCAGACTTACGGGTTGGAGGTCCAGGTTGTAGAGCTGAAGGTCTGGAGGTTTTGGATTTTTACGGATCTACAGTCCAGGGGCTTGCGACAGTTGTAATAGGGTTAAGACGAGCAGTGACCTGGTAGCAGACAGGAGTAGCCGTGGCACGGCAATCGTAAGATGGATATGTCTAGTATTGAACACTTGCCTGGTAACAACTCTCTAGATATGCAGGGCAACGCTGTCGGAGTTACTAGCATTTGCTTGGCATCATCCTGGCATGCATGTCTGTGTTGCGTCTGACCATGCAAGCAAAGACGGGTGTGTGTGTACATATACATATAAATATAAATATAAATATAAATATAAAATAGAAATAGAAATAGAAATAGAAATATAAATATAAATATAAATATAAATATAAATATAAATATAAATATAAATATATATATATATTATATACTTATATATAATTATATATAGTTATATATATATATTTACATACATAATATGCATGTAAGTATGTATATATATATATTGGTATTCTCATGAGTACGATGATGATTATGATAGTGTTTTCTTAATATGGTTAGTGATAGAAGTATTTTCAAAACTGGCTATTACTATTGATATCATTATCATTGTTATGACGACAATGAAGATTGTTAGTGTCATTGTTGGTTTTTAGATGCGATGTATGTGTGTGTATATATATATACATACGTACAAGCATACATACATACATACATACATACATACATACATACATACATACACACATACATATACATATACACGTACACATACATATACATATACATATACATATACATATACATATATATATATACACATACGTTTACACATACATACGTACATACATACATACTTACTTACTTACTTACTTACTTACTTACTTACTTACTTACTTACTTATTTACATACTTACATACTTACTTACTTACTTACATACATACATACATACATGCATATTGAGATATGATACTGCATATAAAATTAAATAAATAAATATATATATATATGGATATGTATATATGGGTGTGCGTATATATATATATACATACACACACACACACACGAATTATGTACGAACACACACGTGCGTACGGACGGACGGACGGACGGACAGACAGAGAGACAGCTGGAGAGACAGACAGAGACAGAGACAGAGACACAGAGCCAGAGACAGAGACGCAGAGACAGAGACAGAGACAGACAGAGACAGGCAGAGCCAGACAGATACAGTCAGACAGACAGACAGACAGACAGACAGTCAGACAGAGACAGACAGACAGACAGAGACAGATGGACAAAGACAGATAGACGGACGGACGGATGGACCCACATACACATACATGCGTACCAACATCTACGACCACTACTACTACTACTACTACCACCACTACTACGACTGCCAAGTACTACTACTACTACTACTACTGCTACTGCTACTGCTACTGCTACTGCTACTGCCACTGCTACTCCTACTACTACTACTACTACTACTACTACCACCGCTACCCTTACCACTACCGCTACCACTAGCACTACCGCTACCACTAGCACTAGCACT
>CAJNJA010028820.1:20054-31314 GCA_905231915.1 Symbiodinium necroappetens | reverse complement strand
TGGTGGTGGTGGTGGTGGGGTGGCGGTGGCGGTGGCGGTGGCGGCGGTGGCGGTGGCGGTGGTGGTGGCGGAGGCGCTGGTGGCGGTGGCGGTGGCGGTGGCGGTGGCGGTGGCGGTGGCGGTGGCGGTGGTGGGGGTGGGGGTGGGGGTGGGGGTGGGGGTGGGGGTGGGGGTGGGGGTGGGGGCGGTGGTGGTGGTGGTGGTGGGGGTGGTAGTGGGGGTGGTGGTGGGGGTGGGGGTGGGGGTGGGGGTGGGGGTGGTGGTGGTGGTGGTGGTGGTGGTGGTGGTGGCGGCGGTGGCGGTGGTGGCGGTCGTTGTGGTTGTGGTTGCTAACGGCTGCATAACGTCCTGGTGGTTTCAGCATGCTGGAGCACAAACACACGGACAGGCATATCTGTGCAGGACAGTGGCTGGATTCCTGTCCGCACTTGTTGGTGTCTTTTTGCCCAAGCTGTGACAACATGCAAAAGCGTGAAAACATCCTCTGGGGGCGCAATCCGGCGACAGGCACGACATTTTCCCGCACGGACACCGCCTGAGAACGTTTTTTGTGCGAGAGAAGTCAAATTGCTTACTGTCGTTCTTGTGAAAACGTCCGCTGAGAATCAATCAGCAGCAGGCGCGGTATTTGTGTGCATCTTGTGCACATGATAACATGCACTCGCGGCGGGATCCGGTGGCCAAAGAATGATAACATCCATTCACGAGAGCATACATTAAGAAGAGTTTCCACTGCCAAAGCCTGATAACATCCATTCGCGACAGCATCCGTTATCCAAAGCATGATGACGCCCATTCGTGCGAGCATACGGTGTCCGGAGCATGCACGGCCAAAGCATGATAACATCCATTCCCGCGAGAATCCGGTTAGAGCAGATGATGATGATGATGATGATGAGGTTGACGATGACGATGACGATGACGAGAACGATGATGATGATGACGATGATCATGATGATGGCCATGTATATGCCGATGCCGAAACAAGAAGCGTACTGAAAATCACGTTGATCAGAGCATCGGTTTTCGCATGTTGGAGCACGAGAACACTGGCAGGGCCGTCAACCTAACATGGGGTGCACAAAAACACCAGGCACGCAAACGTGACCTTGTTGCTTTAGCCGTTGTAGGAGTCGTACTCGTAGTCGTTGTGTTACGAGACCAGCATTAGGAGGAGCAGCAGCAGCTGCTGCTGCTGCCTTCTTCATCGTCCCATGCTGTCGTCCAGGACGGGAGAAGGAGAAAGAATGGACGATGCATGTTAGACACATGCAACGTACTCTCTCTAGGCCCTACATTGCGCCAAGCCCAAACCACGTGGCTTTTTGCACAGTCCGCACCTCGGCAACAGCCTGGCCGACGAAGTACGTTCCCATGGCCTTGGTCTGCAATTCGAGGGTCTCGTCGGAATCAGGGGTGCGCTGTATTTGAAGGATCGGGGATTTCCGTGCGATTTGGAAGCGTAGCTCTCATCATGCATACTTGTGGCTCATATGATGTACCCATCTAATGCCTTCTATCAGCGCCGCAAGTGTAGCTAACAGACGGACCGGAGTACTGAAAACACACATCAGCACCTCCATACCTGAACTCCCCATATGCTCAAATAAGAGCTGGGGTGCCATGAAAGGCAGCACGGCGGAGAGGATGAGCGCAAGCAGCCAGCCGAGGCCAAAGGCGCAAGCAAAGCCTCCAAGGAAGGCCGACAAGGCCATCACACCTCGGCTTTACACAAGGTGTGCATGGGGTTAAAAAACCGTCGTTGACACGAGTACCCTCGGTTTGGATGTCGGGGATCTGGTCCCGAAGTGGGAGTAGTTGCGTCAGTAGCTTAGTACTTGTAGATTTGCTAGCAGTAGCGGAAGCAGCAGCAGCAGCCTCAGTGGCCATACCACTAACACTAGTGCCGCAGAACCGCGGATGCGACGAATCAGCTGTCATGGCACTGCACTTGCTGCTGCGCTTGGGGCTGGAACCAACAGGAGGGTTCTAACGAATTGACCAGGGTGCCGTTGCCAAACTTGTCTCCGAAGGCATCTTGGATCTTGGACAGGTCGTCCTGGATCTCAGCCGACAATGCCGAAACTTCCTTGGTATCGAACCAACCGACATCCTGGTGCAGGATGTCTTGAAAATACATAATCCGGAACTTCATGGTCTGCGAGTCAGAGAAGATCTTGAAGCATGCCCCCTGAAGCGTCGCTGCCACCAAAGCTCCGCCACCCACAGCACACATAGTCAGAGACAGCCGTTCCGTCTCACGCTGGACCTCTTCAGGACTTCCGCCAAGTGCATCGATGAGATCGCCGAAGATGACAATCATTAACGGTTGCGCTACCCCGTGGGCCATTGCACACAGCGTGCCCACCACCAACACCAAGGCCTCCACGGCATCCATCTGTGAGAATAGCTTGCACAGGGAAGCTTTGGTTGGCTTGGCCTTCACAGGTTCGGCTGTTTCCTCCTCTGCAATGGGAGGCGCTTCCTTACTTGCCAAACTGGCTTCTTCCAGAAGAGCCTAAGCCTAAGCCTCTGTCCTTAACAGTTCATGCTACCTCCAAAATGCGGCCAGTAAGTATAAGCGCTACCTGTACCTGCTGTGCACCAGAGCTTCCTCATCCTCAAGTGCCACAGCGGCGACTTTTAAGTCACCGCTGGGCGCCTCTGCAGGAGCTTCCTCAGGCCCTGCAGGCCTTGGCTCTCGTGTGCAGCTCTTGGTTAAGGTTTTAGGGCTTCGAAGTTTTGGATACGCAGGCTGTCTGCTTTTTGTAGGGATAGGCCGTGAAAAAACGGAAGCCCTTGAGAATCTGTGGTCGCTAGTCACTGCAGTCCACCTCGACTGGCGAATCAACTTGACCGGAACGTGGAATGACTTTCCTTTATATACTCTTCCTGAGGAAAGACCTGTCAATCCTCATGGTATGCCATCCTGAAGTCTTAAAGACGCTTCAGTCGAGAACCGGGGCACCGGAGATTTCATCTTACGGCAGACAACGTTCTTAAGTCGACCCGCTGTATTCAAGGACGGTGATCCTTCACGGGACATGGTCCTTGCTCAACATTCGGAGAATCGTTGTACGATTGATGAGTGCATACCCATCAATGGCAGCCGTGGGACACGCTCTCGATCGGCGTGGTCTCCCCCGGGATATTGACGGCATCCTTTTCCTGGCTGGCATGTCAGATGTAAAGCCCCATCAACATCTGCGCATTTTCGGGTCATGGAAAAGCTACGTGTGGGTCACCGGTACGAACACCTACTTGGAGTTTTAGCACAGCTTGCTTAGCAAATGATTCATCTCATGCGTCGCTACACTTGGGTGCTCTCCCGCACGGAAAGATCTTGCATCCGACAACCGTACTCTAAGAAACCAAATTTCAGTTTTCTGCCAGGTTTCGTCGTTCACTGCAGGCTCACAGCACTGCATGTTGCGGGACAAAGGAGCACGGAAGAACTAACAAGCTGCAAAAGCCACCGGCGGACGAATGAACAAACAAGTGAACATCCGTGGACCCCGTGGTGACTATGTCTATTGTGATTTTCATGCTAGGGGGTTCATGAATATGTCTGTCTGTATATTCTGCGTGTTTATATGTATGAGCAAGTCATAAGGGTCATAGTAGCAGCAGCAGCCGTAGCAGCAGTAGCAGCAGTCAGCAGCAGCAGCAGCAGGTTTATATAGGAGCAGGAGTAGGAGCAGGAGTGCTACAGTATGTGATGGTGATGTTGTTGCTGCAACAGCTGCTGCGGCTAATGCTGGTGATAATGTCTGTTCGTAACTCCAAAGAAGATAGTCTTAACATGGCAGGGAGTCTCGAAGATATTTCTTGTGAAAAAGACGAAACAACACCAGGCCTTCCATGGAAGAAGGTATAATGACTGCGTCTACGGAACAGTCCTAGTACATAATACGAATACTCACCATGCAACCCTCCTGCCTTCGGTGTGGGGAACTTTCCCAAACAAAGCGACTGACAAACCGAAGCATCTCCTGCACATAATTGCACATAACATCTAAGAATCTAAGTCGCTGCTTGGCTCGAACTCTCGCATGAGAAAGCTCCCTAAACGAAAGACCCCTGAAGCGGACCCTGACTCTAAGGATCCTTATGCTAGAGACCCTGGCAAGAAACGCACATTCTTTCAAAATGACCTCGCACAGGTTGCTATCGACCTCAAGGACTTGTTGGAGTGTTCTTGAGGCGTCCTGTGCTACTACGGCCGGAAACCTCTGTCCGTCGGGACATACTCATACAGGACATGGAATGGGGCTGGTTTCGTCTTCATGCAGGCATGCCCAAACATCAAGTAGCAGTCCTCAATTTGTGATCGGTTGCCTGGGTAAAAATTACCCCTTACTCAAAGGATATTGAGCTCGCTGGGCCTCACTTTGCACCCCAGTCACTTGAGGCCGCCCAAACCACTCCAGTCACTTGAGGCTGCGGCTGCTTCCACTGTGACTCCACGAGTCTCCGCTTGGTCAGATCCCTTCGGTGGCAACATCGGCCAACCCCAGCCCAGCTACCGGACTTACTCACTATCACTCGGTATTGCTGCAGTACAGCTGAACTTTCAAGCACGTTACGGTTCGAACAGTAACAAATGGCGGCATTTGCGAGGCGACAGCCCATGAAGGCGAAAGCATAAACTCCCGAAAATCTCGAAATTGACGGCGACGTACAAGGGTAGCAAAAACGGACACTCATAACTTCAAAAACAAAGTGGAAGCTCAGGTACCTATGTTGCTGCTTGTTTCTTCAAGGCCGTGCACACCTCAAGTACAGGTTTAGGCCTGAGCCTAGAAGTAATGGCTTGTGGGTCAGGTTTCTTTCGCCCTGAGGAAACCCCTGGCCCGGCGACGGCGGCCTTTGCTCAAAGGCGCTCTGCTGGCAGGCGTGTCATACCTGCGAAGACGCAACCTTGGATGATGCCACGCCGTGTGTTTGGAGAGCTCATGGCTTGAGATTGTTTTCCCCAGGCTAGTCAGGGTATTGCTTCCGCTGTGCTCTCCAGAGTCTGATGAGTTGCAAATTGTAATCTCCACATGCACGACAGGCAATGCAAGAATTTGTCCTCCAAAGTCCAGTGATTCAGCTTGTTGCTACCATGCCGTGCCACGGGGAGGGGTACTGAGGCTGTCATGTCCACTACTGGCTGGGGCAGGATTTCGGGATGGAAAACCCTGCAAACTCGTATCGCAGACGGGGGGTGCATAGTCTCTGCATCCACGACAGCTCATGTATGTCGATTTCGAGCCGTACCCACCGACTATGAACCCTTCAGGGTCTTCCGTCAGGTAAACGTCCTTACGTCTTGCCCCGAGTTTCTGACAGGCAGTCTTGCGCCATCTTCTGATGCTTCACGTCGTGGATCGGGAGCGCCTGACTTGGACCAGCTGTGGAAACTCATTGTCCCGGATCTTTAGGAGTGTCGGGTTTAGGCTTTTGAGGCTCCTCGGGCTCGGGACTATGTTACGACTTAGCAGGAGCCGGCATTCAGTCGGATGTGCAAGGCTATACTGTAGCTGCATGACTGCTATGAATCGCCAGAGTCTCTGCGGTCTACGTGGCATTACCTGCAGGCCTCCTATGTGAAAACAGAGTGGCAATCCTGATAGCATGTTGTACATCGGTCATTGCTTCTTGTACCAACGGTTGTGTTGAAATTCCTTCTAGTATCTGCCCCTATGCAAGGTAACATCCGCTCCTCGGCTTCCCTTACAGCGTGGCTGTGTGTGTGTGTTTACATGTAAACGGAGCATGCATGCATATGTACGTGCATGTACACCTGCAGTCCCTCGCAGCCTCACCTTCGCTCCCTCCCGCTCTCTGGCTCTCGCTTTCTCTCTGTCTCGACTGTAGGACCAGGACTGCAATGAGTTGTTTGAAACAGCAGGTCTTGCCTTGGACACCAGGAAAGTAAAGATCCGTCATAGCTTACAATACCACGACAATCGTATCTCTAAACGCTTAAGTATCATCCGCAGATACCCTCCCTCCCCTCCCTGCACCAGAACATACGAAATCACCCTAAACATCAACCACGAAACGCCCCGGCGCAACCCAAGAATCAACTAATCCCTCGGCCCTCAAATCAAACCTCCAATTGCGCACCTTGCGCTCAGAATTCAGGAGTTCCAGAGCTGTCTTACCATCCTGCTGCAGGCGAAGACAGAAACAGGGCCGAAGCCCAACACAAAGTGCAAAGCATAACGCCCTAACGCCAAGCCCAGCACTTGGCCTAGAGGCTCGCCCAAACTTGAACATGGCACCAACACTGCGGAAAGCCAAGCCAGTCCTGGTTTTTGAGGTTGGGATCCGCCCCCAACTTCAGAAGCACGTCCAGGGCCCCCAGGTGGAATTGGAAGGCGGCCTCGTAAGCTTTCGGCCAGTCGCGAACCCTTGAATCCCAAACCAGAAACAGGGGGGCGCGGAAGGGTCAGCATGGTGATTTGTTGAAATTACGGGTACCGTCTTGTGTACTTGGATGTCTTCATAAGCAAAATCCTACAATTTACTAGGCTGCTTAGAAGGGTCTCGTAGTGTCGGAAACTCCCGTGTCTGCGAAGCGGAGAAGCCAAGACTATCCCTGCAGCTTCCGAAGTTCTGTTCAGCAAACCCTTGCAACCCTAACAAAAACCTCTCAGTGTGTTGAACTGCTTTTAAAAACGTCCTAATTCCCTCTGAAGGGATTTTGGGGTTGGATCCACGCGTAATTGCCTTCGCAAGTTTCGTTGAACGAACCGGTTTGAGCGAAGCACCCACGTAGACCCCAACCCACCTAAACCCCTGCAGCCGGATTCCCCCTTGTGAAGCTCGACCCAAACACTCACAAAAACCTAAACCGAACACGTGCCAATGCACAAAAAGCTCAATCATCGCCCCCAAAATGCATGACCCCCTACAGGTGATCAAGCTAATCTGCACAAGGGATCAGACCGAAACCTGTTAGAGGTTCTCGGGGCAGTGGCAAACGGTCTGGCGCGAGGACTATACATGACCCTTCAGGACAGTTACACATACTGTAGAGAGCTGCACAAGTCAAGCGTCTGAGATACCTCTGCAGCATATGCGAATGCCTGGAAGTGATACTTGCTGAACGAGAAATTGAAAATGAATGCCATACCATACACAGAATCCTTCCCCTAGACAACGAATATCCAACGGTCCTTTGCGCCACTGAAAACCCCAAATCCCAAGCCACGGGCATAGTGGATCAACGCGAACTTCCGGGATTCCGGCCGCATGTCCTGAGATTGGGAGTTTTGGATCTCGGACCAATCTAGGGTTGCGAGTTGGCGGCATAAGGGCTCTAAGCGTCCTGTCTCTGGCAATCGAATGTCAAAAAAGTGCGGCTGCGTGTTGTTGAACCTTCAAACTCCAACCGCCTTGAACCTTGAAACGTAAGCTAAACCCAGACCCCGTCCACAATCCATGTCAGGGTCCTGGAATTTCGGGTTTAGAAACGCTTGGGGTGCTTGCGGTTTTCGGTTTACGGTTGGTCGCGGGGTGTATATAGGGCTGTTCAACTCGACATCCAATCTTGAGCTTACGCTCCCGCTGGAAAACTGAAGACAGAGTCGAAGCAACAGCAAACAGAGATGGTGGGAATAAGAGCCCCACCCAGAAATAGCTGCAGAAACAATCGGCTAAGGGTTTAGCAGGTTTAGCGCACCCGAGTTGAGATGCCACATGCCGAGATCCACAAGCAACCCCTACCTCCGAGGCGGCGGCCAGCAGTCGCGGGTTGCGTATCAGACCAGACTGAACTTGTTCCCAAGTGCCTGCCTTGAGAGATTAATTATGAGACGTTGCTGGAAGCTTTTTGTTTTTTTCCGAGTACTGGGCGGCCAATTCACACAGTGTACTGTGGCCGCAGGGAGGGATGTGTGCACGCCGATTGGATCCTTACCTTACGTGTAAGTCTTTGGGACAAAAGTCTGTGAGAAGGGCTTGGACACGCAGAAAAGATAAGGAGGGTTGAGAGCACAGGGTCATTGGTTTAAATCTTAAAGAAGCTTTCGTGAAGAATGGGAGGTTTTGCCGGACCAGAAACTCAATCATGATACTCTGCAAAAATCCCTAACCCGTCCTCCGAGTAGGCGAAATGCGCAACACCCTGAACCTCAACCCGAGTCCGTACTTTTTCTTGCCCGCAGGCCACCCTGAAACTGCAAGTCGTTTCCAAATCCTATGTCGAAGGCCCTCAACCAAGGCACGATTCAGGTCTTAAGCCCGTCCCCTCTGAACCTCAAGCTCAGTTTAGCGTGCTGGGTCTGGGGTGTAGGGTGTTGGCCTTTGGGTTTGGTAAATTTGTTACATTACCATTTACTGGCATTGCAGTATCGGGTCCTTTCTTGGAAGTGTGGGCTTTGAACCTAAACACCCAATTAACCAGACAAGTCCTATGAGACCAAAAGAACTTGTCCGGCCTTAGCCTTGTTCAGAAGGTCATGGCAATCCTTTCGATGAGTCAGTTGTCGGGCTCGCGGTTGGCGAACACTGCTAAATTGTTTTTTGCCGTTGGCATTTAGTGTTTAGAGATCTGCAAGATTTGCTCTGGACCGCAACTAAGCCGTTCCCTCAGTGACCAATGTATCTTGGAACAGTACATGATCCTACACACGTTTCTTCATTAGGTTTACGATGACACATACGACCGAACTGATGCCTAAACTGGGTCTGGACATCAGGAGGCCGGAATACTTGCACGAGCCTCGCCCCTTGCTGCAAACGGTTCGCAAGCTGCGGGACTGGGAGCTCTAAGCGGACTGTGACAAGTTTCCTGCCCTCCAGGTGGCCTGTCAACAGACCAAAGCTGTTGCTTTCACGAATGCTGGCATGCTCACGAGTGACCACGGCAGGCCCTACATCCGCACAAGCCTGACGAGGCACGCGAAAGTGTTGGAATTCACGAGGCCGGCCGCTAGACAGCGCAGTACTGTTCACGCTGGATGCTCACAAATACTTCGCCTTCAACCTCTGATGATTGGAACTCCGAGCCTACAGCCCTAAACCTTAAAGTCGTCCTGCTGGTCTCGCCGCGCCTGAGCCTGCGAGTTGTGCGAGGGGTTGCGAGTTTCTGGTTCTGATCCTGGGGGCTTGGGAATTGAAAATAACTTCCTCTACTGACTCCACGTTCAGTTGGAGGAAGCACGAGCTTGGGGTTCATGTTTCAGTTTCCCTGCACTTAGGACTTGGGGACACCCACTGCGTGTGCTCATGCAGCTTCAGGCACTATAGACATGCCTGAAATCTGAAAGAAGCAAAACGGCAAAGGTTCATCCAAACGCAGCCGAGGCATTAAGCAAACGAAGGAACACATGCACATGTATCAACCCACTGATGGGCATTGTAATTCTAATAATGATAAACAACTACACCATGCTATGACAAGTGCCAAAACCTATCTGCATCAATACACATGGTGCCATCGTTGTATCTCTCTCTCCGTACATATGTGTATGTATATATATATATAGTATAATACATACATATACTTTTCAACATGTTTTGTACATACACAAGACTAGTTATCGACAAACCGGTAAGGAGAAGCCAGTGCGAACAAGATAAAGCCAGATAAAGCCATGCAGGATTGAACAAGGAAACCTAGCTGTGGCAAAATTACCATAGCACTAAAATCTGAACAGCAGAATGTTTGTTGCTGCGGGTGTTTGCATTCATGATGCTCGGACCAGTGGCTGGGCCGCTGATGCTCATGCTGGCGGATTGGGCCGCCATGATCGTTCTCAATGGCAGCGGTGCAGCGTGCTACAGGGGAATCCGCAAACTGCGGAGCATAGTTTGAACAGCCCCTCTGATCAACAGTTGCGAACCTAAACCCTAACCTCAAGCACGGTTTCGAATTATTCTCGTCGCACGAGGCATACAGCTACAGCTACTGGTTGTGCTAAGTTTGGCCTGGCGCTCGGTTTCTCCGTCGAGCCAGGGGTGCCTAACATGCAGAGCATAAGGAGAGAGTCTGCGGTTCATGGCTTGTGGTCCACAGGTCTCTAGGACCTTAACCTCGGTGTTGAGAAATTCTTCTGCCGTCGTGATGCCACAGATTCGTAAAGGCCATATGCCGAGTAGAGGGCCTTCTGCAATTTGCATGGAGCTCTTTATCCAGCTAGCCTGTGGCCTGCGCGCAGCCCCTTCAAGCAATCCTTGAAAAAACCGAACATGCGAGTAAAGTGTAAAGATCCAGCTATCGACATTCAGTAGGTTCCGTTTCCAGTTTACCCGAATGTATGGTACGAACGTAAATGCCAGTACCAGCAATCGTCATGCACAAAACAGATCTACTTGTGCATTGCAAGATGTGTTGGTGTATGCATGTGTTCTTTTATCTGTTTATTCATTTATTCATTTATTTATTTATACACACCCATATATATATATATAGATATACACACATACATATCTATATACTGCCTGTGCGTGCAAGTACACATACTCATGACACATACACATCCACATGCACATACAATATACATATACACACTCATGCACATTGTATGCGCACCGTTGACATTACCTCTAAATGTAGGCTGACAGGCTGTACAGTCGGACCTCATCTCGCGCTAAGGGTTCGGATTGGGTGTAATGCTGTAGGGGGTTTTCTTGACAGGAAGGTTCCTGCACCTAATCCATTCTGCCCAGCTGCGAGAACTCGGCCAAGTGCTTGGGGTTGTTGTTGTAGCATGCCTTGCCCGGTGCACCGGCTCAAGATTTCGAGAACCAGCAACGGGAACAGATGTGCGGGATCGATAAATCGGATTTAGGTGTGGAAGAAGGCTTGCTGGTTGTCAAGAAAAATGGCCACACAGTCCGAGGCCAGTGTGCAAGCGGGGTTTTTGGCCTGATGGAGATCAAGGTCTCGAAACAAAGCCCTCATGCTGGCAAGCGCCCATTGAACACAGGTGCATGAAAGGAGAGTCTGGTTTTCGACCGGCCCTGGAATGAAAGTACGGCCGTGTCTTGATACGTGTTACAATAGGATATGTCCTTCCTCTAATTTCCCTTGCGTCCGTAAGAAGCCAAAACCTAGCCGTCTAGGACTGCAGGTGCAAGATGGTGCGAGTGTGCCGATTTGGACACTCATTTACTCTGGAGAGAGGTCTAGGTCTTGACTCCAGTCAAAAGGGGTGAGGGATCAAAAAAAAAATGATAAGGATCAAACAAAAATTTAGAACACGAGGATCAAAAAAAAATATATAAGGATCAAAAACAAATTTGCCCTTTGCTATATTTGCAA
>CAJNJA010028820.1:0-19947 GCA_905231915.1 Symbiodinium necroappetens | reverse complement strand
CTTGGGCGCAGAGGGCAATTTTTTTTTGATCCTTAGGTAATTTTTCTTTGATCCTTAGGTAAATGTTTTTTGATCCTTATCATTTTTTTGATGCCTATGCCAAAGGGGAACTGCAACTCTTGCTGAGCCTCGGATCACAGTTTAGGGTTTGCATGAGGTTTAGGGTTAAGGGCCACACCCCCCCCCCAGTTGTAAGAAGTGCAGTGGGTGCCACGACGCGAGATGAAGCGAGCAATCCCCTGACCTGAACTCCATACCGCCATCAACTGCAAGGAAAGACTTTTTGAGATGGCGGTCAAAATACCTGGCTTGGGGTGTAGCGCCATGGAGGGGCGAGTTTGTATGCCAGGGACTTATGCATAGTGCATGATGGAGGCCAATGTGCGCCATGACATAGGAATACCCAACTGGCTGTCATGCTATGTAGGTGTCCAGCACTACCTGATTAGATTCCGCTGTACATCCAACGCCAGTACAGGCCCTCGTAGGCTGAACCCTCTTGCCGCTGTAATTTAACGTCTTGCCCGCATGCGTAGCATTGAGGACGGATAGAAGTAGCCGCCAACACCGATCCTCGAAAGGAACCCAGATTGTAGAAATCGTTGCGAAGAAATTGAAGGTAGTTTGGCTAGAGTGAGCCTTAAACAGTGCATCTTAGCAGTAAAGCTTCCGAGGGTAAAGCGGTAAATAAGCATAGCCGTCCGTAAGACCACGGCTCATGCCAAGAATTCAACATGAGAGCATGCCTCCGTTATGACATCCGAAACGAATACCCGACGCCTCTCTAAACCACGCACCTCGCCGTAGCGACAGACAGGCCGACCGCTTCTTGAAGAAGTGCTCCCACCTGCATCTTCCACCTGAAGGCAGACGACTCAGCAGCTTGCCGCCAGGCTTCAGGAATCAGCCCAGAAGCAGAAGGATTAAGATCACAGTGGTGTTGGGTCTTAGGTGCAAGCTTCCACGGCTTCTGGCTAGTGGCTTTGGTTCCAGGGTTTTGTGTTCAAGCTTGAAGCTTCCAGGGTGGTTTCAATCCAACCTGGGGCTCTGGTGCGATTTTGCTCGACGCTGAGTCATTGTTTCGTGGCATGGAACCCAACATTGACACTGCAGTGCAAAAGCCTAGAAATACTTACGCAAGCACCCCCAGGCATCTGGGTGAGATTATGACAATCAGTCGATTGTACACCACACGGCGCAGCTGCAGCAAATTACAGTCGCAACTCGCCACATTTGATTTGACCTGTAGGCATAGCTTAGGGCCCGACTTGATATGCAAATGACGAATGCAGGCACCCAAACTGTACGTTCAGAACTCTGAGCTCTTGGTAGTTCCAAACCAGGGGCCATTGCCCGAATTCGGAGTTTGGATCTATTCCGACCACGAAATCGTGACGTCACAGGCTCGAAAACAAACTCCAGGTCTCCGGCCACGGGATTCGTGATGTCGGGATTTGGTGTCTCGGCCCGGCGTACGTCGCTCGGGAGCTGCGGCAGCAGGGCACTTCTAGAACCCGGGGCTCCACAACGTCTACATGGCAAGTATCACAACGCTTGCAGGTACTTAGACTGGGTTCGGTTTTCCCTAGGCTTCGCAGCTCCTTGACTTCGCTGTCGTCATCAAGGCAATCAATCGCTGCTGTTGCGGCCGTTTTCGTCGCACTCGTTGCATTTTGCTGTCAGTGTTCGTGTTGCTGCTGCTGCTGCTGCTGCTCTGGTTGATGTTGTTGCCGTGGGTGTTTGTGTCGATGTTAACTATGTTTGCTGCTGTTGTTGTTTTGGTTCGTGGTTGGTTGTTGCATGTCTTCTTGTCTCGTCTTAGCATTCGCCAATGTTGCTTTTCGATGTTGTTGTGCAAAACTGCGCAAAAGCGAACCGTGTTGCTTCTGTGTTGTCTGTGGTTACCGTTGTCGTCGGTTGGGTCTTGTGCGGCGCCAGGAGTTTTCGGTTCCATGCCTGATTGCAATCGAACCTTCATACTGCAAAGTTGATGGAGCTGATCGGAATATGGGAAATTCGAGACATGATGGGGATATTGAAGGGTACTAGGTTTACTGGAAGTTTTCTATTTATTCGCGAACTGTGA
The DNA here is from genome assembly GCA_905231915.1 of Symbiodinium necroappetens. NCBI lineage: Eukaryota > Dinophyceae > Suessiales > Symbiodiniaceae > Symbiodinium > Symbiodinium necroappetens. Next base: position 17,861 of record CAJNJA010028820.1, on the reverse strand, counting down.
TAAAAGCATTGAAACTTTAGTGCTTAATTACGATAATTACGAATGACATATTGACGGGGTGTCACGTTTAATCATGTCTTGTCTATGTGGAACTTAGTTACGAATGACACGATTTCATCTAAAAGACATGCAGGTGCGATATTCGCAACTTCGAGTCCGCAAGTTTTCCTCGCCATGGAAATTGACACTTCGTGCTCGCACGTCTCGAATTAGAACGTCTGCCACGCTCTGAAGACAACCCATGACAACATGCCCACCATATCAACCGATGCTACTGAAAGCTTTAGAGTGTGGGGGCCGTTGATGGTTTCAGTTTCGACCTCACATTCTCCACGACCCTCAGTCATACTACCAACCTGCCCCGCCAACACTTGCAGCCCTTCATCCCTAAACCTTACCCTAAGCCTTTCGAAGCATAGGCACCCTGAATCACCCTGAGCCATAAACCTTGGACCCTCGATGCTCTCCTACAGCAAAGCCTCCGCCAAGACGGACGTGCCCGTGGGAGTGGGGTCGCTTGGCTTGTCGTGGGCGCTCCTGGCGAGGCTGCAAATCCCAAAATAAACACGACAACGTTTTTGGTGTTGGGGCGCTTGTTTAGCTTTGGGTTTGGGAGGTTCGATAAAGCTGGGCCTTACAGGGTTTAACACGCCTTCGGTTCTTGTGGATAACGGCCCTTTCAAGATAACGAGGCCCCTGCCGCAATGATGTTTGGGGGCAGGAACGTGAGCACTCCCAGCTACCACGAATTTAAGATTGTAGGGCCCGTGGCTTCAGTGCTGATGGCTCAGGCTGGCCAGGGCAACGAGGCGGCCTTTCAGCGGACTCCGTCCCTCATTCCTCGAATGTGGAGTCCACTTGCAAAGCCGCCCTCGGGCTGCCATGATCCGAAAAAACTTCTCTTATTCTTATAAATTGAAGGAGGAAAAATAAAGAAGTACCAGACCTTCCTGTCCCTAAGCCAAAGCACATGGAGGAGTCCGCTTGCTCCCTCCCAGTGCGCGCGGTACAAGTAAAACCTGGACTAAAAGACTTGGTTTCGACTCTCGTAGGGTCGAAGAAGGGTTTGCAAGTTGTCCCACATGATCACACAGCTCGGCTTGCGATGGAAGTACGTTCACTGCGGAGACAGGACGTGGTTGACTGAAGCGGACTGGAGCGTCTAGCTGACGCTACGGACCCTCGAAGAGTGACAGGTTCGAGTTTCGAGCCCGTCAGAAGGAGCTTTCACCCGTCAGGGGTGTCCATGAAACACGAGGGCACGCTGGTCGGGATATCTCTCAGCATCTTCTGTGGTGAAGTCTCGCGTCATTTTTCTGGCCGGCATGAAGAATCTTGTCCGTACAAAGATGGCGAAGATGCGCCGCTCCGACATCCTGATGTCGTCACCGTGTTGGTGCCGCACCTTAGCCCCCAGATCCTTTGGTGCCGTCGGCACGGAAGTTAGACAACCGAGCAATCCTGGGTGAACCTCAAAACAATCAGGCTGGCCCGCCACAGTAACGGTGACTTCCTCATAAGCACTCTTGCTCCTCGAGGCTCCGGGATTGGTCTGGGATCACGATCACTCCATGTTCGCGGACTGCCCGGACCAAAGCGGTGAGCAGATCATCGCTGATGTCACGGAGGCGATCGCACTTCCAATAATGACAACCATGCGCTTGGGGCTTTGACATGGCTGTAGTGGCGTCATCATACGTAGGCGCAGGCGTGGAGGAGGATGAAGCCGGAGGAGGATGAGGGCTCCCCATTCCTCCACACTGCGCAGGTGCCTTCTCTAAGCTCTGTCGGGCATTCAAAATGACACGATTGTGCTTGGCCCACATCCTTGAGGTTTTGCCTCGCATCATATAGTCCAACGCCCGGACTTCACAGGAAGGGCTGCGGACACTTCCGAGCCTGAAGCAAGGGCTGCTGTGGTACTGGCCGAAGATTTGCAACATCCGGAAAGGTTTTTTCAGCTGTTCCGGGAAGGTGAAAGTATGAAGCAAGACAACAGCAAAGCCGTCAAGACACCATGTGGCATTTTCACGGTTTTTTCACCTAACTCCCTGATTAGCCTAAACTTTAACTTTTGTGGACTGGCAGACTCGTAGGGTTCGGTGCAGCAGCAGTTGCAAAGTGTAAGATCGTTTCAGCGCAAGCTCTGGCTCTGATCTTGATCTGACAGCTTGACGGATGTCAGCAGCAAAGCCCTCAAGGCACTATATGACCAAAAGAGCGACAAAGCAGCGGTAAAGTGTAAGTATGCACCGGCAACTTGAATGACGACGGAATCGCTCCATTCGTCCGCAAAAGCCGCCTGTGCTCTGATCTTGCGGCCGCCTGTCTCCGAAGAGCATCACTGCTTTTTGTGTAACTGTACAGCATCTCAAAAGTGCCCGTCGGCTCGTAAGCATCGCTAACGGCTGTGCCATTTTCAAGAATACCACGCCGTGGCCGACCCGATATAGCCTCCCACGGATACTGTGCTTTTCAGGCATGACAGACTGACTCTGTCATAACCAAACACAAGGCCCCGCACTGCTTACAAGTGTACTTACAACCCTTTCACAGCACTGACGCGCATCCAAGTGCGACCAGGCCACCATTGTTCAAGGCGAAGTTATGTGAGTCCTTTGCATTGGTGGGATTGTGTCAGTGACGCGGCAAACACTCGCCAGGGTCTGAGAGACACACACACTTTCTGCAATTCCTCGGGCCCCACACTAACGGGTTTAGGCTTGGCTTCTTGTGGAGTCTCGAAACCTGCTGTGCTTTTTTGCGTCTAGCAGCTGTAACCATTTTCGTGGCAAATTGCCATGCACATGATCCTGCAACGTGACTTGACTCCAGGGGGATGTCGCAGAGTGGGTGCATTTGCATGTCAATGGTTGTCACTCCCCAACGGTTTGAACCACTTAGCGCCTTCGCTGTTCTCATTGCTGCGAGTTCATGAAAACTTTTTGCCAGGTTGAAAACACAGCGGTCCTTCTGCAAGGAGTCGATGTTCGAGGGCCCAAAGATGTTGCAAGAGTCGTCCTTCGTGATTGGTTGACGTCTTTGATCCCATCACCTCGGTAAGAATCGCAAACCTGATTCTCCCCGTCTAAACCCCAAGCTCCCGGAAGGAATGTGACATCGCAGGAGGTTTATCAGCCCTTGGAGTTGCGGGCCCCAGACGAAAAACTAGCTCTTAAATTCAAGCTTTCAAGTTTCAGATGTTCAGCCCTGCCGGCACATATATCAGTAAGGCACTTACCTGGCTATGAAAGTGGCCCCCCCAACTAAGCAAAGAAACACCGATCTCCAAGTGTGGCAGACGGCCATTTAGGTGTTCTAGCAACAGCTTTAAATATCAACCATGTCGCATTACTCAGACTGTCGGCCTGGGCAGCCTGTTGAAGATTACGCAGGTATGCAGCAGTTCGGATGATTGAAGCCTTTTCCGTTTCTTGAAGAAGTTCGAGCAGCATGCCGAATCCATCGTCCGCTCCACATTGCAGATAGTCGAAAGGGCAGACATTGGGCTCAGCTGGCAACCGCTGAACGCGACCGTGCACCGAGTTTCTTCCGCGATGTTGCGGCCTCTGGGTACCCATCTAGATTGCGAAGCTTGCCAAAGAAGGCGCTCCATCTTGGGTGAAGCACAGAAATCCACGAGGTTGTGATCGACACCACGAATTCTTCGGTATACCCCACACCATGAAGTCCAGGTTCGCCGCCACGTTCCGTTCCCGTGTCCAGAACTTTTGCGTCGCGACGCCGTGTGCTTCCAGGTGGAGGTGCGTGAACCCGCCAGATCGCAAATCATCCAGAACTCCTCGTAGATCACTTTGAGGTCACAGTCCTCGCCCTGTCTTGTCAGGAGAAGGCGAGGCCTGCGACTATGCAGATCGGAGAAGCATTCTCGCACGACCTCCATCTCATAGCCATCGCCAATGCGAACCCGCCGCTTGGGTGGAATGGCGGAGGCGGTTCTGATCTTGATCTGCCAGCTTGACAGATGTCAACAGCAAAGCCTTCAAGACACCACATGACCGAAAGCAGAGTGGTGTTTTCATGACTCGTTTACCGAACGTCTGTGATTAGCATTGAATTCATCAGGCCCATGCCCTAAACTTGCCCGTAAACTCGTTTTCGCTCTCGCCCTAAACCCTTACGTCTGAGGGCTTACTGCGCTAGCAGCATGCATATCCTGTCAGCGCAAGCTCTGGCTCTGACCGGACATTGGGCCTGTAGGGTTTGAATTTTAGAGTTGTTGGATTTTGGGTGCTGTTAGGGTTCAGGGGTTTAGGTTCAGAGCTGTTGGACACTCGCGGCGTTGGTGTCTTTGGGCTTTGGAGGCTTATACGTCACCCCAAGCCAAACCTGTTTGACTCGCAACGCCTCAAAAGACATCCTAAATTTAAATCCGAAGCGAGTTCTTCCAAGTTCACGGCTTGAAGGGCCAGGATAGCGGTTAGTGTATACAGCGTAAACATCTGTCACTACTACCTCGCACAAGGCATGACATAGGGAAAGTTATGCTGGGCTTCTCTGGGATTTCGACCTGCGACCCATGCGGTCTAAGCGTCCTCGGACGCGCAGGTACAACTTTGGTCCCCAGCGTCCTTGGCTTCAGGCCCGTCGGGTGAGAGAGCTAGGATATGGAGCTGGCGTGGGCTGACCCCTGAATCCTTGAAGGTCCGTTGCTTGGCTTCAACGGTCTAGCTGCCTGAAGAATCTGAAACTAGCTACGACACTGCATTGGTTCTGCTTCTGTGAGCCATAGGACCGGGGGCCGGCCTTATTCGGATTTACTTCTATACTCGTTGCAGGTCGGAATTTGCTGTCAAGATGTACTTTCCTACTTTAGGACTTTAGGGTGTGGAACTTGGAGGCGCTGCTGAGCTAGATAGACCTTGCAAAAAGCACGGGAGGCTCACGTCACTCCGAGTCTGATGGTCTGTTGCAAACTCGAGCCAAACCTTGTCTTGCCGAAAGAGGCATGTTTTTGCTGCTTGCACTTCCCTGCCTGTAAGGGGCCTACTATCAGATCGCTGCAACCCTTCCCGACTACTACTATAATAAGGTCAACCCAAACCCTAAACCTTAAACGCTAAACTCCACTTCGCCAAGGGGCGTCCGGCCCGCAGCCCCCGAGGCGCCGGAAGGCTCCCTACTGCCAGTCCTGTTTCTCAAGATCTCCGACTTGGAGTCGAGGGGTACAGGTTTTTGCTAGGCTCGGGATTTATCGGGTTTAAGGCTTAAGGTAGGCAAGAGGGCTTAAGGTTTCGAGTATGTTTGCGTGTATACGGTCTGGCAACTAGAGGTAGGTATCGTGGTACGACGCTTCGGGATGGCCGTCTGATTGGAATGGACCATCACCACCAACACTGAAATAAAGCGACAAAAGTAATCAGTCTATATGCGTGCGTACATGGGATTCGTCGAGGTGTCTTTCGCGCTTTTTTCTTCAGGCAGTGTCGAGCGAAGTGCGATATGGTCAAGTTGGAATCTGGGACACCACCAACAGCAACATCGCCGTCAATGAACTCGACGGATGGAGCTCCGAACCCACGTCGCTCACACGGCAGGAAAGACCCAAAGTTACAGAACGAGCACTTGACAACAAAAAAACCGCCAGATCAGCATGAAGTTCAACTACCACGCATTCACGATCTTTGCCCTCCCACCATATACACCTCAAGCGCTGCACAACCACAGCCAGTGACATCCGTAAGCCTCAACATAAGAGCACACCTCAAGTGTGTTGTCAGGTCTTTCAACCCTGGCCCTAAATCTTGAACTCCCAAATAACCAAACCATCGAAGCCTCTTACTAACCACGAGATCGAGGCCCCAGCGCGGGCAAACCGCGGGCAGCAGAAGTCCCCGCACCACTTACGCCTGTGGGCCCTGTAGGCCTGCACAGAGCTTCGCTCTTTCTGGATCATTTCGCGAGAGCTCGAAGGGTCTTCCAGCAAGGTTTTTCCGCAAAGCACGGCATCTTTTCTACAAGCCTGCAGTTTTGCGAGACTATGGATTTGATGCCAGGGCCGCTGTAACCGGAACATGGTTTCGGTGCGCCGTAAGCGCAAGACACAGGCAGGTAGCATGTACACAGTACTATCACGGGTGACGTGTAATATCATAATGAAAACAAGAAGGATATGCATCGACGTAGTAAGCTCAGAAGGCGCTTAACAAAAACATCTGGCATGCAGCATTCACCCCGGACTAGGTCTGAAATCAACACATAGAAGAAAAATATCTAGACCTGTCATCCGTATGTTGGTATATACATAGATACATACATACATACATACATACATACATACAGACAAACAGACAGACAGACAGACAGACAGACAGACATGGTAGTAAATGCGCATGTAGAAACGAAAACGTGCACGCAAACACACACACCGAAACAGACTTACACTCACATTGCATGCATGTATGCATGTGTCTCTGTGCATGTGTGTATCGTTGCATGCATGTCCGAATGTATCTTCTCGCACAGATGACTTGAATGGTAGTAGTCTGTATATGCATCTACCTGCCTACCTTCAGCAAGTCACTCAGTCAGCCAGTACGTCATTCCGTCGTTAATGTATTCAGTGCTTTATGCATCTAACCTAGCATTTCGTGCAGCATAGCCTTTACATGCTACATGCAGTGTATAACAAATACATCATGAACGATATTAACGACATGGCGGACATGCAACTACAGAATTCTCTGAAAATGCACAGCAAGGCAGTAGCGCATAGGCATACAAGTTCATACAAGCCAACTTAATATTCGGAACCAAATTCGCTGAAGTCTTGCTTGCTCGGTGCTCCGCTTTTTTCGGATGGGTGTGGGGCAGGGGGGCATGGGCCCCAAGGGGTTGGCAGCGAGGCCATGATTCGCATAGAAGCCAGCATTCGGCACCCAGTTTTCTGCACTTCCTATGGGAAGCAAGTCTTCGCATGGAACTTGGAGACGACTCCCCAATCAATTTACTTCAACCTCCATTGGAAAGTCATAATCTTGCAGCGACATAGACAGGCTGTGCAGCACCAGGATTTTCAAAAGCAAAGTCCCCAAACCACATCGTGCTTTGTCAGCATTGCCCTCGCCTTCATGCCGACACAAACCATGTTTCAGGTGAAATAGAAAGCGGATCTTCAAGCTTACTCCCAACTTTGCTGCACGCTTGGTTCTGTTGGCTCAACCACGGCAACAGGCCTGGATGGGCCTGGGCCTGTCTCCGGATGTGAGAACCCTGGCACACAGCGGAATGTGACGAGGGTGTTTGGATTCATGCATTGTCACTGTATGGTGACTGAATCCATAGGGATAGACAGAGGAAGAAGACAGTAGCAAGTTGCGGACTCGAAGGAGTGCATGGTGCACCAACTCTGCACTTCTTGCCCCTGAGCCCTGGCCACAAACGTGCACCCCAAGGATCCAAACGTTCACTTCAGGGAACCATCCTTAGCTGCCTGTCAGAACCCGAGATCCGAAGAGCTCGTCCTACTGATGGAATCTGCTGCAACAAAACCAAAAGCAGCAGCAACGACAAACTGCAGCGACAACAACAGCAGCCACTCCGAAATTTGCACACGACCACAGCTAGACCCAGCAACAAACAACAAATGCAACCTCGAAACAACCACAATCACGGTCACGAAGAACAGCAGAGTATCTGCAGCTTCAACAAGAGAGCCGTCACATGCAGCAGCAATCGTGGCTGATGTTCGCGCGAGGTGATCTGGCGTGCGAATATGACCTTCAGGGTGTGTCTGCAGGCAGGTTAGAGACCTGTGGATACAATCAGACTCCAGTCGGTAGGCACAAACTGGCACTAGTGGACCTTGCTTGACTGCAAGCACATGACTTGGGACTTTCGGAGTGCCCCGTCGGATCCGAGAATTGTCGCAGTTCAGAGATTTAAAAAGCGCAGTCTCTGATCTGCGAACAAGTGGCAGGATGCTCCGTAGCGGCACGGATGCTTACTTCTCTCGTCCTGTTCTGGATGATGCAACCTGTGCCCAATCAAGGGGTCCGTTCCTTCCATGAAGCTCCATTCTACGATCTGGCTAAGGTTCCGCACAAGGAAGCATGCAGTCACGAAAACGAGCTGAACTGACCTTCATTCCGTAAATCCCAATTAACCGTTCACTGTTGACTGTGGAGTTTGAGCACCCGGCGCGAGCTGCAGCAAAGCCTCATCCACGACGCTGGGATCACCTTAGGGATTCTGAGGGATCCAAGACATGTCATTTCGAATGGCAGCAGGATGCGGTAGATGTAAGTACAGAACAGTGACGGAAGCAATGAAGCAATGATTGCTTGCAGGCCTCAAAACCGCACTGTTGCCCTGCCCGGTTTCGAGCCTCACAAGCAGCACGTGATCCCCCGCACGTTAAGCTTCCGGCTTGCATCACCCTGCAGCAATCGGTGAACAGGATTTCATGTGCGGATGGATTGTGGTTGGAATCCAGGCCCTCGTTCGAGATTCCAGGGTTGACCTGTTCTGGAAATGGTTATATGTGGCCTCAGCCCCAGGCCCCAGTCCCCGAATCCAAGTCCAAGAAGTCAAGTCACATATTCCGTAGATTGATCATCTGCAACCGCATTCCTAAGTTGTTGAAACCTCTCCGGTGAACCAACATACCTATGGATCCACCGCCTCGAACTGAGCCTGGAACACGATCGGCTCTTACGACACCCCCCTAGTACAAATCTGGAGCGAGCTGTTTCAGGTTGGTTTTGTTTTAGGTGCCTATGTGAGCAAGAGTTTATCACATGCAGGGGATGTACAATGTGGATCCCTGACTGCACGGAAGGATGTCTAACTTTCAACCTACTAGACGAAGTTCAACGGACACCCGAACCCTTGCGTTGGATGTCGGGCCTCCGCTGTCGCTGCGCTGCGATAGCGGGCGGCGTGTGCACCAGCCCCGGAGTCGGGGCAAAGGGGACGGGGATCCTTCAGAAAGGTCAGGGCTCATGGCTGACAGCTTTACCAGAACCCCCTAAGGCATGCGTCATGATGGAGACCACTAGTCTCTACCAGGGTACTTGGGCTCCAGCTGGGGGGGCTTTACAGTTTCAGAGGCTTCATCTGCCGCCCAGGGGTCGAGTCGGGTCGAGCGTTGTTGGATTTGCTGCCGTGAAGTAGTTAGTCTTGTGGCAGCAGACTTTGTTATTGACTTTTCTCCTTGCCCCATTTGCTTTTGGGGCTGGCTTCAGAGAGAGCTTGCGACGCAACCGACGTTTGCATCATGAAGCCTAATTCCTGGTATCTGCTGTTGCACATGCACGTTAAACAGCAGTTGAAAGCGCGATCAAAAAACATCATCACATGATGAAGATCGGGGTGTGAGCATTCAACACCTGAACACCGATGACGATATGGATAGAGTATCGACAGCGATGATTGCCCTGATGTCGTTGTTGGCATTGATGTTGATTCTGATCTTCCGTATGCGTGCTCTATTCATCTGCTGATCTTTTTCGAGCTGAAACATGAAACCCACAAAGTCCTTGCCCTGCAGCGCTCGCAGGCAGGCATCCGAAAAATCTTCACGCCGGCCAGTGAGAACGACCTGTCACCCTATAAGCCCTAAACCCGAAAACCCGCCTGTGGCCTGTGCACTTTAAAGCCTGGAGCACTGAAAGCTCAAGCATCAACACAAAAACATGCTAAAACCCAAAGCCCTGAGAACCTAAAGAGGGCCCCCCTGGGCCCAGTCTTTTTCGAAACGACTCTTCAAGATACAGGCTTCTCCATCATGGATCTGGCATCTAGGGTTTAGGATGATGGCTTCATGGTTGAGGGTTGAGGTCCCTGAGGAAGAGAGACGGAACGATCACAGTTTTCCTGAAGAGGTCTTGCTGATAAGGACTGCAAGACTCAAGACCGCTCAAAGAAGCGGGTGGTGTGTGGGCGTGAATGGGGCGGGGAGGCACTCCTTCGTAATCGTCTGCACTCCAAATTGCCAGAGGTTCACAAGAAGCTTAAGCTCCAACAGCCTGAACGTGTCTACCACGCCTTCTTCACTGTCTGCATGGCTTGGCTGTGCCTCCTCAAGACGCTCCCCAGGCCTGAAAGATCAAACGCTAAACCCTTTGCAGCAAGTTTCACGCTCGGAAGCTTTGGGATTGGGGGAGCTCCGAGCTATGGGTTACTAGATGCCCAAGGATGTCCAGGTCGAGTCAAGGTCTTCTGCCCTGCTTCTGCTTCTTCTACAGCAACAACACACTTTTCAGTAAGTCACATACATCACCGCGCACTGCTACACCCGCAAGCTCTTCAGACCAGCATAACTCGCAGTCACGAGGACAACTGCTGCTGCTGCTGCTGCTGCTGCTGCCTATCCTCCTCTCCTCCCTCCTCTTCCGACTTCCGCCTCCGCCTCCTCCACCACCACCACCACCAGCACCAGCACTAGCAGCAGCAGCAGCAGCAGCAGCAGCACCAGCAGCAGCAGCAGCACCAGCACCAGCACCAGCACCAGCACCAGCACCACCACCTCCACCACCACTTCCAGCACCAGCACCAGCACAGCACCAGCAACAGCAACAGCACCAGCAGCGGCACCAGCAGCGGCACCAGCACAGCACCAGCAACAGCACCAGCAACAGCACCAGCAACAGCACCAGCAGCGGCACGGCACCGGCACCAGCATCAGCACCACCACCGCCAGTGCCGTTATCTCGTTGCACCGTTGGCATACAAACGTTCGTTTGCTTCCCTATCATCGGTAGCCAGCTGTAGTGAAACAATGCTCCAGAAGGGCGGCCGCCAACAAGTGGCATGAAGTTTTTTTTCCCTTCTTCTGGCTAGAATAATTGTAAGCAATACTACGATTGGCATTGTACTATTCAGTGTTGCACAACTGCTGCTGATGAATTTCGTGTTGTATCGCTGTTGAGCAGCCAAGATGAGCACCAGTGTCATTGTCTTTGTGCCTATTGATAACTCTCCGTCCGGTTGCTATGACTACTACGTCTCGCACCGGACGTTTTTCTTTGCTGCGCCTGCAGGGTTTGGGCTTCGGGCTTTCAAACCCGGATACCTCACAATCAACAGCAAGTGCAGCAGTCGTATATGCACGTCGCCTCATGCCAGGACACGAACTAATTGTCGTCAGCTGGTCCGATGTAATAATGCTTCGCTTGAGCAAACATGCAATACAAGGATCTACTTGTCGCAAGTCTGACGCAGAACGTCGGGACGAGTGATCGTCAGCCATATGAGGACAGGGCAGCCGCCAATGATGTATGGGTCATTGCCGAAGACACCGCAACCCACATCGGGAACGATGATAATCTCGGCATTCAAGACCTGGCAACAATCTTGCAGCCTGAAAGCAGAAGGCAAGCTGCAAACTGAAGAGAGACTTGGGGGGTCGCTTCAGGCCATCAAGACGATCTTTCATTAAAACTAACTAACTCCCGACATGCCACGGTGCAGCATGGACCCCATACCGCTTGAGTCCTAGAATGACAAATTAGGCGAACAGCACTTCCCTCAACCTCAACGACATTCATGCCTGAGCTTCAACCTGAACCGGCCTTGCTGTTGCAAGGTTCACTTTGCTAGGTAAGGTCTTAAGAAAGGTTGTGAACAAGACTTTACCTTACAATCTCCATTTTGCTCCTTCGCCCGCCGGACAAGGGGCCGTAGACTCTTCACACCGAAACTTCACCCCAAACCCAAACCGTACCTTCCCTCGGCCGCTCAGCCCCCGCCCAAGACGCGCCCACAGCTCCTGGAGCCCTATACTACACCCCAGAGCTTGGAACCGTAAACCAATCCGCCACCCCCGAGAAACGAAACGACAGTCAGACCCGATCACCACAAGTATCCAACTTAGTTACGGACCCTTGCAACCCGAACTCCTTCCGCCCAGCCTACACCCCAAACCCGCAAGCCCAAACCCCGACCCCGCACTCAAACCCAAACCCCAGCTCAAAATCCTAAGTCATGTGCGGACGATGCCTCCACCGAGGCCAAAAGGGCGGCCTGGTGGGCTAAGGGCCAGTTGCAGGGCTACCGATGAATCTGCTAGAATACTTCAAGCTTCTATGCTTGCCTGCCTCTGCATGGCTAGAATGAGCCTTCAGGGGCTGGGGGCGTTTACGATTTAGGGTAAAGGGTAATAGGAGCCAGAGCAGTTCGCGGTCGGAGATTCAGGGGATATCACAAGTTGCAGGTGAAAAGGATTCGGCCCAACAGTGATGGAGTTTCGGGCAAAGTGTGAGGTCGAGGGATGAGGGCCTCAAAGGTTGCTTCCTTTTAAGTGGGGAGAGTGTTTGGGGGAGACGGTTCCATGACGGTGCCGAAGTTGCGGGTGTCCGGAAAAGTTTTTTTTGGGGGGTAATGTATGAGAATAATGCAAGTATAATTACATAGGGACTAGCCTTCTGTATTACCATTGCTAGTTTACGAGCCGAACTCTTCCCGGTTCGGGCTGGGCCTTGAAACCAAAGCAATCGTCAACCGCCAAGCGGGATTGGAATTCTTCGGGCACTTTGGGTTTACGAGGCTGTTGCGGGCTGCCTTCGAGGATTTAAGCTTTTGCCCGCACTTGTGCTTGGCCTTTCGTTCTTTGAAGCTCCGATCTCGCCGAACAGTCACGGAACACCAGAGAGGGATCTTTGGGGCACCCGGGTAAAGCAACCGAGACTCCTTGATACCATCAGCCCTACACAGGCTCATCTGAAATGGCAGTGAAGCTTAGGAGAGCTCATGATCATGCACCGGGCTCAGGTTCTCTGCGGAGCTTCTGGGCTCAAGTAGATGCAAAATATTGAAACACAGACAAGCAATATGTTTAAACACACCTAAAGCACATTCCCCGTACTCAACGATGAGCTAAACCCAAAGTTCAATGAGGCATTGCTGAACCCGAGACCCTCACTTAACCCTCAACCCTGGAAAGCCACAAGCTACCAAGTTTCAAATCCATAAACGGATTTGGGCCTCAAGTTTCTGGCGAGTCTGCTTCAGGTACTCCGCCGGCCGCTCCGGGCTGTCTAAGGGGCTGTCCCGCACACGCGGGTTCCGATTGAACCTAGACAGGCACAGGTTTGTAAAGGGAGAACTTCCAAGATCATCATCGCAAACCCTGCTGACGAAGATGCACACAAACATCCAGACATAGGTTCCTATGATATTACAGGATGGTAAAAATGTTGTCAAATATGCCGAGTGAGGCACACAGAGGCAGATGCCACAAACAAACATACTGATGCTGATGACAGCTGTACAGTGCTGAACCTGAACGATACTGAAAACTGGATGACAACGATGAGGTGCAGACAGTCTTTCATGGATGGCTCCGTAATTCTCTACCAGGCCCCCTCCGCTGGGTGCCAGCGCATGGCTACGGAGACGACACCAGTCAGCGGCTGCGGCGCATCCAGAAAGCCGTAGCCATCATCTGCAGGGGGATTTTCCAGCTTCTGCTTTCTGGATTAGAGCTCGAGCAGCTTGGGATTTCGGGCTTCTTCGGCTTTAGATTTCGGTTGCCCCGACTACAGAAGACCTTTCCATTGAAACCCTTGTGGACAAGTTCAGACTGTATAGCTGCACAGCTGGCAGACACGGAGGGCTGGCAGCGTCGAGGGGGTCCTTCAAGAAGAGGGCAGCTCTGACCCGCAAACTTTATGGCCATCAGGAATCATCATTGAAGGCACAAAACGACACACCCGTCCAAAGCAATGCCTAAACTGGCCTAAGTCGCAATCCTCCAACCCGGAACTCCAAAACCGTAAAGCAGTAGACACCACATGCTGCACAAGGCCTGTGGGCTCCCGGAAGACCTCCACGTGAGGAGAAACAATGCACCTGGTGGTTGAAGGTCTTGGGGTCCAGTGGTTCAGGGAAGAAAGACGTTCGGCGTTGAGGGCTTGGGCAGGCCCTCTTCGCCTTGCATGGCACCTGGGGTGCCTAGCACTCTGAATCCCGGCACTGGACATGTACACTGTGAACAGAGGAGGCGTAGAGTGTCCAAGAGGAGTTGGTATGAAGTCTTCAACCACATGGACACATATTCATGTCCCGATCGGACAACACGTGAACACAAAGCATGCAAAACCAAAAACCGAGATGCCTTCAGCAACGAGTCTCCATGCAAGCCCTATGTGCGCCCTTGATAGACTCAGGTGCCCACCCAGCAACAGGGATGTGCTGCCGGTAGCCCGGAAGGCCCCCTGATCGGCGATGTGTCAGGCCATGGGCAGAACTCTTCAGGGCTCGATCATGGGTGGTAGCTTAAAGTAGTTGCACCATGTGCATCAGCCTTAGCATGAGCAGCAGCAGGAGCATGAGCAGCAGGAAAACGAGGCGGAGGAGCAGAAGGAGAAGTCGTAGAAATCGTCGTGCTCGTGCTTGTCTCAGTGGTCGTAGTACTGTCGTCAGCAACAGCCACAGCGGTAGTGGCAGTGGTAGACGTGTTAGTAGTGTAGTGGTGGTAGTAGCAGTCGTCGTCATAGTGGTCGTCGTAGTAGCAACAATCGTGGTACGAGCCAGCTCCCCCCTCACAACCACATCAGGGCTGGGCAGTGGCAGCTTCTAGGCTCCTTAACTGCGACAGCAGGAGAAGTTGCAGGCGCTGAGGCTCCCTATCTGTGACCCTGCAGAAGGCGCAGAGACTCACTCACGCGACCGCTGGAGTTGCAAACTAGACAGGTAGTGCTAAACCAAAGATGGTACGGCAGTCCGAAAACCCCGTAAATACCGCACAGCACGCAGGTGCTGCTGATAACATTTTAGCCCCGTAACAATCTGAAGCGCAACATGTCAACCCTAAATTCAAGACCTCAGCGCAGGAAGGTTCGTTTTTGAAGTAGTGTTGGGGGCTGATTTGTGTGGGGAGTCACCCAAAAACAAAGTGACTGAATGATGTTGTTGTTTTCGGGGAGCGGGCTCCGGACTCCCGGTTCGAGGTAATTAATAATAGTAGTACATGTAGACAAGGCAAAAGTGATAGTAACAGCAATAGTAACTGTGATAGCAAGGGGGATCCTAACACTAATACGAATACCAGAACTACTACTACTAACAGTACTAATCACAATAACCTTAATCAATACTTTACAGCAATGAAAAAATAGAAGCAGTAGCAGCAGCAGTCCTAACAGTAGCAATAACAGTAGAACGATAATAATACTAGTACTGCTCATAATGCATTAACCGCAATGATAAACATGAAAGCAATATTGATAATAGTCAAAGTCATAGCATAATCGTAAATGATAACAGTCATAGTAATAGCATATTCGTAAATCTCACAAAATTCATACCAAAAATAGTATTCTTAGTACATGTAAGGGTAACAAAACTTCATATAGTACTGTAGTGACAAAACGTATTGATACATGAAAGTAATAGTAACAATACCAATATTCATAACAGGAGTCATAGCAATAAGAACATTGATAAGGAATACACTAGTCATAAGAAGAAGACTGATAACAGCAACAATAATAGTAACGAGAGTAGCAACAATAACATCAATAGCACAACGAAAAATAATGATATTAGTATGAAACACACAGCGGAGTGACAACCTGTTTAATAGTCGTAATAATCATAACAGTGATGGCAGTGACATTACTGACATTGCTAGTAGTAGTAATACGAATAACCGTGGCAGTACTGATAGTGGAAGTACTAATAACAGTGGTAATAGTAGCAATAAGAATAATGACAATCATAGGGGTAATGATACTAAAAACCATACTGATGAAACTCAATACGGTTGCGATGATAGTAACAATATTTGCAGTAATTATAGTAATGGTCGTGGTAATGGTAACAATAAGAATAATAACACTGACAATACGATTCATACAAACACTAATCATGGAAAATATTCACATCAATATCAGTGATAATAATACAGGTAGCGGCAATACTGATAAGAGGAATAGTAATAGTAGTAGTATCCGTAATGCTCATATGAACTGTAATAAGCATAACAACGAAGGTGATAGTGATACTGACGAAATTGAAAAGGGGCACCCTGGCACCGGCAGGTAGCCGACGGGGTAGCTCCACGAAAACGAAGAAGGAATGACCATGCCGCCACTCACACGTCAACATTGGATGCGAAAGCAGCAGTACGGAGCACCCGGCGGTGCAACTGGCGAAGAAACCCAACCCTAAGAACCCCCCCAACTCAATGAACCACACAGAGGTGGGACAGGGAGACTGCAGCAAAGCGCGCACGCGGCGCACACAGGCAGGGTTCTCACTCAAAAACCTCACCGCGAAGTCGAGCGATCAGAAGGCCGAGAGAACATGCGGCAATCTGTCGCTGTGCACGCGTACTGATAGTGATAGTACTAGTAATCGTAATTTTCATTTAAGAGTAGCAGTAATGGCAATACTTATAGTAATGGCTATAGGGATTGTACTAGTTTAGCAATAGTCATAGCAAGAGAAGAAGTATAATAGTGATAGTACTAGTCATACAAATAGTAATCGCAAAAAATAACAACGTATTCATATAGCAATAATTTATATAATAGTAGTAATCACAAACGTAATACGAAAACAACAGTAACAATGATACTTCTATAAATCTTTGTCATAGTGATGGCGATTGTACGACTACTAGTACTACTACTCATAACAATAGTGGTAGTAATATTAACAGTAGTATATTTGTATCACAATAAAACAGGTAATAGTCGTCATCACAATGACGGAAAGTAGGAGTAGGAAGTAGTGTTCTTTCTGGCTTCTGGCTTAGTACTGATGCGTACAGGATTCGTAGTACGAGTAAGAATAGCCGCAGTGAGAGTATGAGCTGTAAGTGCATCATCAAAAGCAGCCTTAAGACACGTATAAACCATCAAAATTCGGCAAAGTGTACACAGTCTAAACAACAACACGTGAATCAAGTGGACTTCTCGAAACAAGCATCCGGAATCCAGACCCGCACAAGATAGAAACTCTTCAGTACCCACATTATGTTACAGCCAATCAAGCCTTAACACCACAATACTCAACACCCCAAGCCCCGAAAGAGCCGAATACTCAAACCCGCCGGGACCTCAAATCCTTGAGCTCTACACAGTGACCCTAAGCCCCAAAACCCAAAATCCTTCCCTGTCGCACCTGTTTTCTGCGGCTCCACCGAGGCCAGAGACTGGTAGAGGGTCGAGCTAATGCACCAGGCCTGGCTTGGTTTTGCGTGGCTTTGGGGTGCAGTGTTTAGCTGTGTTCAGAGCACAGCTGAGCACAAAAGATGGAGCCGGCAGTAAGCCGACCCACTGCATTGCAACGAACCAGTAGTCACCAAGGAAGCAAGCATTGCAATACGAGAAATCCGGCCTCCTCTAAAGCATGACGTCCACCAGTGCTTGCGCCGCCACCCACCTCGTGACGGCTGGGGCTCTGCGCAGGATGCCAAGCTAGAGTCTGCAGGATGCAGAGTTCAAGACTACAGTCATGTATGTTCCACTCCAAACTCCACCGCCACCTTTGCCTGGCGATGGCGAGGATGCTATGATGAAAGATATGCGATGCAGAGCGCGACAAGACTTTGAGAGCAGGGTGCGGACTGTGAAGAGACGCCGGTGAGATCAGGAAACTCCATACCATCATGACCTCATACTCATCTTCGGAGCCATCACTGTCAGCGTCATCACCACCATCATCAATCCACCACCATCACAGCAACAAACTGCACCACCATGGGCAGCACCAGCATCGCGACCATTAGCACCTTCGTGCACTATGCAAGATTGTTCGTATCCTGTTGATACTAGTTACTAGCAATGACAATGCTTGCCATCCTTCCCGCCATTGAGACGGTACTGGTGGACGGTTTCTCAACCGGCATTTTCTGAAGAAGAGCCACCAGAACCCCCCCTCCCCCCCCCCAA
>CAJNJA010028809.1:0-31327 GCA_905231915.1 Symbiodinium necroappetens | reverse complement strand
AAGAGCCGTCCAAGGGCCCAGGGGTATGCATTATCTTCATTCTCGAGGTCTGCTACATGACGTTGCTATCTTACCATTATTTAATTTGGTAAATGCAACTGACACTCGATCAAAAGAATTGGAGATTATTCAGAACTGGCGACCTATGTACAATCATCCTTGGATTAATCGACTTCACCCTACTTCCACATTTCGAACCACCAAGCTTATTATTCAGGCCCTTGGTTACACAACCAAATCCTCTAGACTTTGGAAAAAGGTTCGCCGTCGGATGCAAACTTTGGGTATTCTTCAGTATTATACAGATTCTACCTCACCTTTGCAAGGATGGGACATCCTTATGATGCTAGCTGCTGGAGGTAGGTTAGCTTTTGAGGCTTCACGACGACTTCGATCATCAGAATTTTCACCCATGCATGTCTTTGCTTTACATCGCCTTTCTAATCATCTTGATGATCCACCTCGCACCAGAGTTAAGTCGTCTTTAGTGCAGGTTCTCAAGTTTAGACAACTGGCTGTTCCAAAGCTACGCAAGCCTTTGGTTATCCCATTTCTGGCGCACTCCAGCTTTAAGCAGTCTGTTCGGGCCTTTTTGCGATATCACATTCAGTCAAGCAAGGAGTTTCTAGTACCCTTTCATTTACCTTCTATACAAGTGGTTGCTGGCAAACAACAGTCGATGAAAGATCTTTTATACAACCATTTGCGAGTACAACAATCGTGGTCATGGTCTACACCTCCATCGTGTTCATGTGCGAAGTTCCTTTTGCAACATCCCGAGCTACAGCTTACACGGGATCATATTGCCTCACCTTTGAAGGCGCTCAACATTTCCAAGCGCCTCCGTCATATCTTGAGTTTTTCTGCAGAAACTCCCGTGGCACCATCACTACAAGACTACATTGCATGTACATCAATCAAGGTGCAACATTGGATGCATCAGAATGGTATTAATTTCTATGATCCACAGACTTGGAACCGCTTTGTTACCCGTCAGTGGCCCAATCATGTACAAGCTGCTTGGATTACCATAAAGAAGAAGGACATCATGTTTCTTCGTCAGCTTTTGCGCGGATATGCGGTTCATGGCCGAGATCATGCAATTAATGCGATGTTCATGTTTTGCCCTCTTTTGTATTGGCAGGTGGTTAAAGCTACCTTTGGAGATTTGCAAGTATATAGGACTGTTTCAATGTCACCAATGCAGACAGAGCAGTTTCTGTTGCAACAATCACAGCAAAGCTGGTTGAAGAGGTATCCCTGGGGCCGTACAACAACATCGTCTTCGCTTCCCATCGCTTACATTTTACTTAAGCAGAAGAAGCACTTTTTGGTTGCAAGACCCATCATCAGCTACAAGTTCTTCATCTTTGCCAAATTGTTTCGAGCAACAGCTATTGTCCTCGACATCATTGCTAAAGAGACAATGCCTGATAGTTTTGGGTTGCAAACCTTTCCTGCTATGATGCAACAGATTCGGCAATTTAGCAGCGTGTCTGACCATTGCTTCTTAGCTTGTTACAATCAAGACTTGGTAGGATTCTTCACCAGCATTCCGGTTAGCCGAATTATGGAAGCTGTTGATTGGATGCTACAACAATTTATGTTGAAGCACAATCTGGATCCTGCTACATATTCTTTTAGTGTCAACCTGTCGGAGAAGGACAGCAAGCTTAGGGTTTGGACAGGTAAGGCTAGAGCTGCAGGACGACGAATGTATCAAGTTTATTTTCGGGACATCTTGGCAATTGTTCGCATGTCCTGCGATACCAGTTACTTTACTGCATTGGGAAGAGTGTTTGCACAACAAAGAGGAGCAGCTATTGGTAACCAAATATCACCGGTATTGGCAAGCATTAGTGTTGCTTTTCTGGAGCAAGCTTGGTTTAATCGGTATTCTCAGTTTTTACAGCTTCATCGTCCTCGATTCCTTTGCCTTCGGTATGTTGACAACAGAATTGTTCTCCTTGATCAGGAGCTGTTGTCATTTCCAGCTTTTCAGGAGTTTCTACATGATGACTTTTACATTCCTCCAGTCCAACTGGAGGCAGTAAATACACCTGGAGTTCAATGTGAGTTTTTGGGCTTTGATGTTCAGTTACGGCCCACGTACGCGGTGGAGATGATTATGACTTCGGATCATTGGCGATTTCGATTACCGTCTTCTATTCAGGCCACCCATGCTGCATCATCCTTGTATAAATCCCGGGCCAGCAGCATTCGCAAATATGTTTGGCCTGATGAACGTAAAGATTGGCAGCTGGTGACTCTTGATCGAATGTTCCGAAGGATGCAACTTCAGTATTAAAAGAATTTTGTTGACTTTTCTGAGCCGCTTTGGTTGCAGCTACAGTCCATCGACCTTTCGTTTCTGAGTTATGAGCGGCAATCTTAATTCCGCCATGGAACCTTTGTTGGCTTTAGATCGATGGATTCGATACACCCAATGCGAGTTACAATCTCTTCGAGCCGATACACTTCAACAACGGGAGACGGACAAGTCTATTCAAAAGATTCAACAATCGCAGCTGGATGCTCTTCAATGTCAAGTTCGAGAATTGTCCCAGCAAATGAGTGAGGTTATGGAATCGGTTGCTGAGCTTTATGGCCATGTAAAGCACCTTCGTACTGCCCTTGACCACATTGTGAGTGATTTTCGTAATCACTTTGACTCTTTACCGCCCACCCAACTTGCTTCAAGTCAAGGCGCTTTCACCATCGATTAAGCCTGTTTCACCGCAACCACATGACATTTTGGCAGACGAATGAAAGTCCGAGTTACTATAGGTGTATCTTGTCTAAGTCCTTTGTTGACAACCGGTTTCAACCGGTTGCGTGTGTGTGAAACTCCTGTTCCTAAGGATTGTGTCTGTAGTTTCTAGCCTGCATTGAGTATTCTGTGAATTCTGATAATTGATGTAGTGGTTCATTTCATCAAGCAGGGGGCTGGCAGCCTATTCCGTGATGCCAGCCAACGAAGCTAGCGGAATAGGTGGAAGGAGCTATGGACGCATAGCTCTGTACCTGCTGCAAGTTTCACTTTCCACTCGCGGTGATTGTAACTCCTCTAGATGTTAAGCCTTGAGATTCCAGTTTCAATTCATCATGTATTTATCTTGTAGCTACAATCTTCTGCTGGCAATTTACAAGGACTCAAGAGGCTCCATTAGCTCATAAATGTATCTTATCTTTACTAAAGGATGAGAAAAGACAAGTAGATAAAAAAGACATAAGAAGCAACAAAAGAAGAAGTGCCAACCGGCATTGACCGGATTATGCAAGTGTGTGTGTGTGCGCGTGTGTCTGTCTCTCTCTCTTTCTCTACCGCCCTGTGTCACCATGGCCACGCATAGGTGGCATTGCAGAAGCAACTCCCCATGGAAGGTACTGTCGAAGATGTTGAACAGATTTCCGGTGTGGCATGTCAGCGTCCCACAGCCTACAATCGGTACCATGAATCCTAACCTGCTTCAGCTCTCGACGCGAAACCCACATCCTGCTGATATGAAGTCTTCGATTCGACCTGAAGCTTTAACCCTCTTGAACCTGACACGTTTTGTGGAATGAACGGTTTCTACGACTGTGAAGTCGTTGTCGGAACATATGTAACATAATTCCCTAAACCTCTACCTCGGAGTTAATTGCATCAAGGCTTGCATAACGAGCAGGCTCTGCAATGCGAGGCTGCTCTAGACACAGCAGGCCGTCAAAAGAATGATCTTGCTAGCAGGCATGAGATTCACGAAATGTTTGGATTAAGTAATGATCAGTAACATGAAAAGGGCAGCACGACGACACTCTTTTCTCGCGATCACGGTAGTCACGATGGTCAAGGCTGCCCCACCGACTTATAACAGCAACTGTCATGGAAAGCATGGAATCATACCAAACATCATTGTCTTAATAGCCATGAAAGTCAAGAAAACAACTGCCAGCTCACAAATTAGCATACTTACTATCTATGCCCTGCAGCGACTGCAGCCATGACTATGACTATGATTATGATGCCACAATATTCACTGTCGGCAAAATCGATGTTGCGACTTAGCCATCACCTAGGCACCTTGATCAGATTCGTCTTAGGTGGAGTGCGCGGCACAACACAGCCACCACGTTCCACACAGCTTCAGAAGCACATGCACTGCCCTTACGAATGAGCAAAAGCTTATAGAGCCACCGCAAACCACCCCAGAGATCAGAAGCGTCTAGCGGCGTCTCGCGTCGATTCACTGAACGCCGGGCCTCTTTGTCCCATGGCGTCTCAGACCTATGGACTGAAGCCAAACTGTTCCTTCCATTGCGCTACTTGTTGTCATCGCGCAGCAGACAAGAGTCCATGGACAGATACGCGCGTGAAGGAGGCGGAGAGCAGGAGCGAAGCAGACTGCGAAGCGAGGGCTGCTGAGGAGGTTTCTGCTGCAGCCGTGGGCCCGAGCCCGAGCCGAGAGGGCGTCGCCGGATGGCGATGGCGATGGCCCGGTCGGCGCCTCAGACGACGTCTCACGGGAACCCCCTTTGGGACCTGAAGCCAAAGTCTGAGCAACGCTGAGAGGTCTCTGCTTCTGCTGGCGCCAGGGCTCAGACGGAAAGCGATGCCGTGTCAGTGAAGGGAGTTCATGGACAATTGGAACGTGAGTCGTAGCCGCAAGTAAGCATGTTCCCCGCAAGTAGACGCAATGATCATGTAATGAAGCTAGAGCTCTGGCGTCGCAACGAAGGGTGCTTGAGGTATGGGCTCAGCACAACGGTTGCTCTCCCAGGTGCTCTTCGGTCGCAGCGCAGCCTTCGAGGTGCCAACAAACCTTAACTGGGACTCTGCCGTGGCGCCTGGCCGGGGTCGGGTAAGTCAGCTCCGACCCGCAGAAGGCTTTTGGCAAGGCCGGCCGACACCAAGAAAAGGCCTTTTGAGATGTGCCATGTGCGCATTGAAAAGGTGCGGAGATGGAGGCGGCGGACGCGGAGGCGGCGGCGGAAGACATCTGGTCTCCCCTTCGGCCGCTGCTTCTCAGCCTCCTGCTGGGGCTCGGCGCCGGCCTTGCTGGCGCCCCCGCTCGCGCTGCAGACCTGGAGTGCGGCGCTGAGATCTTTGTCTGAGACGCAGCGCCCCTCCCCTTTTCCCCCTTTCCCCCACCCCCTGTGCCACCGACAAGGAATGGCCAGGGTATCTTCTTGGCAAATTGCCTCAGCCCCAGGGCAGCCATGCCGCGAAAACCGCGCACTGACTGCAAGTGTCTACGGGAGCGCCTTCCTCAGGTGCAGCGTGTCACGCAGGCGGCAACAATGCCGTGCAGCCTGACAAGAAGCTGAAAAAGGAGGCTCTAGAAACGCTGCGTACTCAGAGCTGATCTGCGGAGGATATAATAAATGACTGACGTTCAAACCCGTCCTTCAAACTTCTCCAAGGTACGGAATGTTTGATGTGGAGCGAATAAAGTATCAGGCGAAGTGGGCTTTGGCCGCCGCCGCCGCCCTTGTGTCACAGAGCGTGTCATGCCACTTGCAGGTCACGAACGGCAAGAATGCAATGCCGGCCTTCGGTGAGCGTCTTGGCCCGGAAGACATCGAGGCACCAACGGCACCCAGAACGCGTTTTTTGCCCACACGTGCAACTGCAATTCTCAACGCAACACACCTGGGAGGACGTCGCCAACTATGTTATTGATCAAGCGAACAAAGGCTGGTCATGAGAATTTCGCCGAATTGTTTAAATTATGAGAAGCATCACATGCTGTGTGATCGAGATCGTGATTTCTGAACAACCAGGTTAAACTCTACATCCGTACACGGGCTTCGTGTTCGTGACCTACACAGTGCGCACACATGGATCTACTTGTGCGCGCACACGTTTCTGGACCGGTATGGATAGATAGCTAATTAGATGGGTAGATAGCGGTAGGTAGATATAGTATCGATTTACGTAAATGATTATGTACGTATGGGCGCATGTACGCATGCATTCATGTATGTATGTATGTTACTTTTGGCAATGCTTAGATACCAGTGGGGAGATCTGTGTCCGGTCTGCGGAGGCATGTCTGGTCAGAAGTGCGACGGATCTGCCGGTTTCTGATGTCAGAATTTTAAGTTGCTGACAGCGCTTAGCGACGCAAAGCGTAAGACGTCTGAGCTTGAGATTCCATGTTTCAGCCTGGAGAAGGCCACGTTCTGCTACCCGGCTTTCGTCCAAAGCTGGGGGCATCCATATCATAAGACATATAATTCATCAGAATGCAGCAAATGAGTAACCGCGAGCCTGCCTGGGACACGTCGCCTCGGCAGAAGCGAAGTGTCTTGAACTGAAGAGTGCCAAATCTGTGTGTGTTTCTTTATCAGCCAAAGCAGTTTTCGAGACCGAGGCCGTGCCTCGCTGAGACAAAAAAGCGCGCCCCTGGCAGCGCCGCTGGCAGAGCCTGTGCAGAGTCTGCGGAGTGGCGTGTCGCGTTTTAGGCGAGAGAGAGGGAGTGTCCGGCGCCGCAGATCATCTCAGAGCCTGCCACGCCACGACGTCACATCGATCTAAACTCTCTCCGGACCCAGACCTATGCTGCCATGTGCGTGGTCGTTCAGCACTGAAGAGCACTCATGGCCGCCGCGCTGCCGATCCACAATGTGAGCTCTGGGCAGGCCAGAAGGAGCTGGCAGCAGGGAGCTCGTGTATCAAGTGAGCTCCAGGCACGGGCGGAAGAGGTTTTGCGGGATGCGGCGAGCTGAGAGAACAGAGTCGAAACCCCTCGAAGCCATAGACTTGTTGCGTCAAGGCAGAGGAGGCCTTGCCTGTGCTCTTCCCGGTCCAAGCACCTCGCGATGTTTTGGCCAACACCCCAAACTCTCAGAGTCCTGCGATGTCCTCTTTTCGCTTCGCGAAGCGCTTGCAGGGAGGCTTGTGGAGTGGCATCAAATGCGTCCTCGGTGGAGTGCTGGTGGGACTTGCTGGCTTGATCGCTCAACCGATTGAGGCCAGGCCCATGTTGCACCGTTAGCCAGTGCCATGCCACTTCCATCACGTACATTCAGACTTTAGTCTATAGGTATGTAGATGTGCGTGTGTATGCGTATGCGTTTGCCTGTATGCAATGTAGTGTCATGGTACGGGGCGTCGATTTGATAACAAACGGCACCTTTCTCCCCAGACCCCGGAAATTTCTTAATTCCCAGGGTGGTGAGCCGGGGGGCCAGACTCGGGGGCGGGGCCCGACGGAGGGTGGGGGTGGGGGCAAAAGTTCAAGGGCGCGTTATTTTGGCTTCAAACATACCGATTTCCTCCAAAACAGCCGTTGAACTTTGGATCCGGGGGCCTGGGCGTTTGGGCGGGCCGAGGGCGGGGCAAAAGTTCAACGGCGTGCCACTTTAGTTTCAAACACACCGAAGCACAGATCAAGGCTTGGCTTGAATGCGAAATCTCCTTGGTAGGGTCACTGAGGTCTTTGCGTCAAAGGCAGCTTCAAGGGCAAGTTGCCGCGAGCATGTTGCGGGCATGTTGCGGGGACCATCCTTTTGCTCAGCAATGCTTTTGGGTCGAGAGTGAGCTCCGAGCAGAGGAAATGCGGCGGAGCCGCCTTGTTGAGGCGGCTGCGCGGCGGGCAGGGTCACTGCGCACACGGTGAACCCACCTAAGCACTGATCAAGAGGCTTTGCTTGCTATCCCTTTTGGAACCGTGAAAGGCCTGACGTTGAGAGTGCCTTTCAAGCCTGGAGCCACAGGGGCCTCACGCGCCGACTGCACCAGAGCGGAGCGATCTTACTGCTGAAGAGCTACAGCTTTCTGCTAAGCGTCAGCTTCACACAAGTGCTGGCCCTTGGCGACTGGTCAGGCAGCAAAGTGTGTAGCTGGCCGACCGAAGTGTGGGAAGTTTTGCAGACTGTGCGACAAGCTCATCTTCAGAAGCCCGGAGCACAGTATCAGGGTGCCCTTGCTGCGAGAAATATGAGACCCATTGCAGTGCAATGCACGCTTTGGCGCATTGTCGCATCCGCATGGACTAAGCGGTCCTCCACTCGTGCTCGGTTAATCTTGGGTTCATGAGTCGGCTTGCGGTGGTCTTGTCGGAAAAAGTGTTGCGAGTTTGAAAACGGAGGCATGTTGCTTAGTCTTGACACGCCAAATGCGTTGATACCATCGATCCGAGCCTGGCTTTAAGATGTCTTCAGTTTTTGGGTTGTCCACCCCAGATGCTTTCTTCGGCTTCTATCATCTGGCAGCAAATGCGCTGGCTTTGCTACAAAGGTGAGTACCTTCAGGAACCTTCTTCGTTAGGCACCTCCATTCCGCAAGGAGATGCCATCAGTCCGTTGTCTTTGCTGGCTTTGCTTATATGTCTTACTGCTAGAGTTGTGCAGGAGGAGCGCCAGCTCGGTCATGAGCACACTGTGGCTACATATTTGGACGATAGGAACCTCGTTGCCCGTACTAGTCGGGCTTTGCGAGGCTGATGCTAAAGTTAGGGTAGTTGATCGGAAAGCTGCTGACATCCCTACGTTTCAGGAAGAATTTCAGGAAGATTTGGTTGTTTCTTATCTAGGGCTTTGGGGGTTGACTTTACGGCTCGCCTCGGCGCTGCTTGCAGAGCCACGCAAGAACAAAGACTTGCGGAAGCTAAACTCCGATGTAGTTGCATCGCACTACTACCTTGTGGGGCGTGACTTTAAAGCACCGTTGGTTGCCTGTTTCGTCAGGCAATGTAGGGCGCGGGGTGCGGCTGCTGTTTCTGATGGGGGCCTGTGTGGGTGGTGTGGCTGGTGGCGGCTTGTGTGGCTGGTGGGGTGTGGCGGGGTGTTTTGTGATAGTCTGCGGTACGGACTGGTTCGATCGGTTCGGCACGTGGCCAAGTACAATCAGCGGTACAAGCGGCTTGGTTTGCGATACTGCGGCTTGCGATAAAAGTATTCTAAGGCTGCGCCCACGGGGCAGCGCGGGTAGAAGCCTGGAGCAAGGCCACGCACCCCGCGGAAGCCCGCTGATGCTGATGATGTGCGCCCTTTGCGTGCTTCCGCAAGCCATTCAACAATTGGCAAAACATCACCTCGCGCTGCAGGGCCGGTTGCGTTGCGGGCGCCTCGAATGCTCATGATGCTCGCCGGCCGGCCTCCTGTCGTCCACGGGCCGATACCGTGCGGAATGGCTGTGAAGCGCGTGCGTGTTCCGAAAGGCCTCCGGGCGAGGTCCCGCGCGGCCCGGTGGAAAAACGAGGGTCCGATGCAGCAGGTCGGCGGCACTGGCGGTCGCGCCTTTTGCTAAAGCAAAGTTAGCAAGCTATGCCCAAGCTCAGCCTGGTACTCACAGGGCGCATGCGTTCGGGGACCGAGCGCTGCCCGACTGTTGAAACAGGCATGATTAGTGCAGTCGGTACATTTCACCAACCATGGACCTGCCGGGGATCGAGGCCAATCAATTAATTATGGTTTTTTCGGGGCCCCCGGATGCTTGTCATTTTTAGCGTCCGGTGTCAAAACGGCGACAAAAGAGCGCAAAAAAAATAACCGCCTACAAAAATGACAAGCCCACAACCAGCCACAAAAAAAAAACATTACAATTGCCGGCGCGACCTGCCCGGCATGGAGGCCAATTAGTTAGCTATTTATGTATTTTGTATTTTCAGGCCGCCCTTGAGGTTTGTCATTTTTGTCGTTTTTGTTGTTCGGCTTCCGGTACCAAAACAGCACCATTTCGCCTCTCTCTGGGGAGAGTGTGCCAGCACTCCACTTTATGGTGGTTACAGGGCTTGTTTCGGCCAATACGCGAGAATCGCACACTTCCAAGCGCTGTCGATTCTGAGGCTTAGAAGCTGCAGCTCCCACAGCCCTTGGTTTGCTCTCGCTGTCCCGTGTTCCAGGGAGCCCGCGAGGAGGGTGTGGTCGGTTGTTTTCGCGGTGTGGGCCTGGGTTCGGGCCTTATCGGGCCTCAAAGGCCGGGCTGCACTTGCGGCACTTGCGCTGGGCCGAGGCCTGCTTGCGGGGCTTTTCTTCGCGATCACCGGGCTTTGCACTGGTGTCTTCCAAACGCTGTGAGGGCCACAATCGCCCGCATGTCACCGGCAGACCGCATGTGGGACATCGCCCGAGGCGAGGCGTGGCGGCGACGCCGCGAGCCATTTGCATGGAAGCTAGCTGAGCTGTCAGACAAGTCGAGCGATCCCGCAGCTCCCGCACCCCTTGGCCTTGGCCTTGGCTGTGGTGCTCCTCCCAGGCCGGGCGCGGCTGGCATTGGGACGCTCAGAACGGCACCTGGACAGAGCCCAAGGCTGTTTCTTTCAGTAACGAGGATCGTACATCCACCACACCCTCAGCGTAACTGTACTAGTAGTCACGGATCTTAGAGAATTCTGTTCTTGCACCGTACAGTGTGGTGAGACCTGATTTTTGTGGCAGGCTTACTCACTTCTGGAGGAGGCCGAAGAGGTACTCGTGGATGGCTCGGTGCCCAGAAACTTTTGGGGCTCCTGGCCTCCGCTGGCCTCCCGCCACGGCCTCCAGGTGAGCCCGAGCCGAGCGAGACAGCCGAACGGAACGATCGCACGCGACCCACACGTGTGGCCTGCCTCCCGGAATCGGAGTGGTGCAGCAATCCCGAGCTGGGACCTGCATGAGGCAGACACCTTCTACTACGACCAGGCACGGTGCTGAAAAACAAGACATTGCTGAGTCCACACCGTCAGAGCTTTCTGAATTTGCCAGCATTGCAAGCATTGCATCGTCTATGCTTTCGCGACGTTGCTCTCTCAGCTTGGCGTGGCGACCGATGCCTTGCAGCAAGAAATCCGACGGGCCTACATCCAGAGATCGAGGCAGCACTGCAGGGCGCTGCCTATCCGCTTTTCCAAGACGTCACTGGCCCTTGCTTCTGCGCTGCAGGCAGTGTCATCCAGACAAGACGTCAGAGGAGAATGCCAAGGCGTGGGCTTCGGGTCCAGCGCGGCTCAGCCGGCAACAGGGGACTTTGACCTGAATTGAAGGAGCGCTTCCAGAGCATCTCCGAAGCGCAAGGCGCCCAGAGCGGCACGTGCTCTATGTTTGGGTTCAGTGTGGCTGCTCTCCAAGGTATCAGGTGCTTTCCGACAAGCAGAGGCGTCGAAACTACGACCTGCATGGCAGAGACGGCAAGGGGGAAGGCTTCATCGACGCCAAGGTCCGGACGGCGCAAGCTTGTGGAGCATGGACGTGTTTCTCCGATGGTGTTGCCTCGTGTCTTTCTGGAGGTGTTCTTTGACGTCTTGCTGGGAGCCGATGCTTTGGCACCCTATGTCGGTCGCCTCAGGCCCGTGACCCAGCCTTCTTGCGAGAGCTTCAGCACGAAGCGACAGCGAAGCGACAGGATCACAGAGGTGCTGGGTCAGGACGGCTTGGGACCTTGGGATGGCCGTAGGCGGAGAAGACCCCCCATTGAGGCTCTTGGTTCCTGGCCCAAGCCAAGCCGCCATGGGCAGAAGCGCAAGTGGCAAGCCGTCGCCGCATGTCGCTTCAAGCGGCGCTTGGCGGCAGCCGATGCGCTGGACCGGCTGGGCCTCCCTTTTTTGGCACCTCGGCCTCGGTCTCGCCGCGGAGGGCTCGGGGTCGAGGCCAGAGCCACGCGGCCTCTACGCCTTCCTGGACTGCCCCTCGGAGAATCGGAGGAGAGAGACGAAAAGCCAAGCCGAAAAGCCTCGCCATGCACAGCGGTGAGGTGAGGGCCATGAGCAGTGGAGCAGCTTCCGGCGCCAGCTGGCCGAGGAGCCGGCAGCTGCAGAGGCGACTGGAAGCCGTCTCCTCACAGAGCACTTCCCAGGCGGAGAGCGGAGAGAGCGGAGAGCGGGGCCCACCCCGTTGCGAGAGCAGGGGGGCTTGGACTTGGAGCAGGTCTGGAGGCCATGGAGGCCACGGCGCGGCGCTTCGTCCAGGCACTTTCCGAGCCGCATCTCTCCCCACAAAACGTGGAGGACTGCCTCTACGGAGTCTCGGAGTCATCCAGCGCCCGAAACGTTGCGTCCGAGTCAGGTTTCCCCAGCTATAAGCAGAGGACGGCCCACGGCCCACGAGGAGAGCAGCCGATCAGGCCGAACGGGAACTCTGGAACTGCAACCGGAGAGCAGCACGAAACGAGACTGAACAACAAAGCAAGAAAGCGCTGCAAAAAAAAAAGGGAGAAAGCGGGGAACCGGCAAAGGGTTCTTGGGGGTCCTTGACAGCAGGAAGCTGACTGCCCGAGGAGTGGTGGCTGCTCTCCACGTTCGCGGCCGTGTGCTCCATGCCTCAGGACGCAGGGCGAATCGCAGGGGGAATCTGTGGGAATCTCTTGTGGGGCCATGGCATGTGGCGCCCGGGAGGTGCCCTGCACGCCGCCTTGGCCGACTGGGACCTGGCCCTCCGCCTCCTGGGCAAGGCCCGGACGGAAGCAAAACCGGAAGCAAAAAAGTGCGGTAAAAAAAAAGCCCCTTCCCTCCCCCTCCCTCCCCCCCTCCCTCTCAGAGGAGCTTGGCCTGGACTTCCTGGAGTCCACACACTGGCCCCTGCGCTCTGGAGAGCTCCTGGAAGAGATGAGGACAAAGCAGGCCTTGAAGCGAAGAGTAGATTGACGATTGATGTGTGTGTTTGCACTGAAAAACCGAGCTGTTTTTTTTTCTGAAGGGAGCACGAGGGAGATCGCGACAGCGGCAGTGGCAAAGGAGACCGCTT
The DNA here is from genome assembly GCA_905231915.1 of Symbiodinium necroappetens. Classification (NCBI taxonomy): domain Eukaryota; class Dinophyceae; order Suessiales; family Symbiodiniaceae; genus Symbiodinium; species Symbiodinium necroappetens. The sequence goes on along the minus strand of CAJNJA010028809.1, from coordinate 18,682 downwards.
CGGCCACGACGCTTGGACTGCGAGAGTCTCTCCCTCCTTGTGTTTGGGTCCGCGTGTTTGAGAGGTGCGGCTGGACAAGGGCCCTGGGCTCTCGATCCGCTCCAAAGCTTGGATCGGCCGCTTTTGCAGCGACGGCGGGAGAGGGAGAGAGGGCGTGGAGGGCGCGCGGAGGCCGCCTCGCTGCGCCTCGCTGCGCCTTGGCCGAGGTCCCTCTGGGCACGGCTCAGGCCCGCGCCGCACGCAAGCCGGGGAGCGGGCCAGGGGGCGGCCGAGGCCGAGGCCGGCGCGCCCTTCGTGCCCTTCGCGCTTTGCCCTTCCCTTCGGCCCTTCCATAAGTTCACAGACTCTCGGAGGTGCCGCAGGCACAGGCTTCGCAGGCGCTGGAGGTCCTGGTCTATGGCTACCATCCGGTTCTCATCGAGCCCATCTCGGCGCTCCTGCAGTTTCAGGCCTCCGCCTCTGGCCCCCGCTTTTGCCCCCGCTGGGCCGCCCCCCCCCCGGCTGTGAAGGACTACGCGGACCGACTTCGGCTGAAGTGGTGCGCCTGAGCTTCGGTTCTGAAGGTTTTTAAGGGAGACTCATTGAAGTCTGCCGACGGCAGGTACGGCATCAGCGAACGAGACTGCAGCTTTTTCGCGCCGCTCTGCGAAGCCGACACGCGCAGGGAAGCGAGGAAGCCGGTCCCTGCCGGCCTCCGCTGGAAAGTCTACGAGAGCTCCTTGGATGAGGAGGAGGTCTTGGCGGCTTATGACAGGTTTTGGGAATCCGAAAAAACGAGAGCAGATCTGGTTCTTGCCATGGAACTCCGGGACGCCTACTTTCTTTGGCGAGTATCTGAAGCTGCAACGATCTACTACGCAGCGCTCATCTTCTTGCAGGACGAGGCGATGAGCGACTACGCCGCAGAAGTCTATTTGCGGCAATTCGATGCGTTCCGAGAAAATGACGTGCTCAAGCACCTCAAGCTTGAGGGCCAGGGCGGCCAGGGCGGCCAGGGCGGCCAGGGGCTGGGCCCCAACTCGGCGCCCACCGCAATGGTGGCGCAGTCGCCCTACATTGCCGCCAGCATCCAGTATCACACCAACCAGACGCTTCCTTGCGTCCGGCCTTTGGCTCTCTACGTCGGAGACAACGGCTATGCCCCAAACCGCTCCGGCGTCTCGCTGCTGGTGCTCTGTGCCAGGCCCCGTGCGCGGGCGAAAGGCTACAAGGCTAAGGCAGAGTAAAAGACTAAAGAGAGAGAGAGAGGGGGAGTCGGAGGGACAGTGAGAGGGGTCGTCGACGGCCCCCGGCAGAAAGAGCTGGGCCAGGACGCGGCTGATGATGTCGCACGCCTGCCGCGGACTTTTCCGGGAAGGTCGTCGCCTGCTGTCCCGGACAGGACTCTCGGACGCAGTGAAGTCGAAGCCCTCTCGCCTTTAGCTGCTTCAGCTCTCGCAAAGCGATGTTGCTCGTGGTGAGCCATCTGAGGGCCTCGGTTGTTTTTGCCCTCCGGGGACCGCGACGTGGTACACGGCTTGACCTTCGCAGAAGTGGCCACCTTCCATGCTGCTGTGCTGATTCCCTGGAACATTGCCATCACCACCTTCTCAGAATTCTACGCGGGGGCCACAGTTGCGAGCAGCGCGTCGCGGTCAGCGCCGTAGCGCCGTAGCCGGAGCTCAGCTTGCTGAGGCCCTGCATTTGCCCATCTTTGTCCCGGATCCACTCTGGCTGGCAAGGCTTTGGCCGAAGCAGATGACGAGCTATGCCAAGTCTCATCCAAATTTACACCGACAACTGCGACCCAACCACAAGCAACTGGACTCTCAATTTCTCTAATTATTAAGGCCGAGTCCCTCTCCCTTCTCAAATCTCTTGAGAGTCTGAGGCATCCAACGCCATATCCGTCCCTCGCACCTCGGCAGTGATATGAGCCGTTGGAGCTGCAAATGCTGCAAATGCAAAGCGCTTTTCTGGAGGATTCGCTGGCGACGGATTTCTGGATCATGCTGTACTGGGCTGAGAACTATGGAGGCATCTACGAGATGCCTGGGGTCCAACAGTTCGCCTCCATCCCCGAGCTCCTCTTTTCCTTGAAGCAGAAGATTTCGGAGAATCCGCTCTTTTTCGAGATGCTGTCGCGGGAGATGCAAGCAGAAACTCAACGTGCCCGTGAGGAGGTTCTCGTCTTCTGGCGTGATCTCGCTGGTGTCCTCACCGCCTCAGCTGTGCATGGTATGCGGAAATGATGTGACACCAAGTGACACGGAGAGACCCACGCTCAGCGCGCTCAGCTCGCCCTTAAGGGCGCCCCTCTGCCACAAACACTGCAAGAGCTGCAAGCATAAGTTCAGCATCAGCGCCGCTAAAAGCGCAGCTCCCAGAGCTCCGAGAGACGCGATGAGACGCGTGGCAGGAGCTCTTCAGCGGCTCAGGCGTGAGCGTCGCGTGGCCGCGTGGCCTTCGCGCAGCGTCGCGGCCTTCGTCACCGCTTTTGCTTTTTGTGTCTCTCTGCCAGGAGAGGATCAGAGCGTCTCGCAGCAGACCCAGGCCCCTCTTTTCGGAGAGGCGAGTGGCCGGCGGAGACGGTGTGCGAAACGCTCAGACTCGACGCGAAGTGAAGCTGGCCATAAGCCTGGCCTCGCGGTTGATGCCTCAGACCAGAGCCGTCTTGCGCTGCGCCCGCTGCACCTGTGGCTTCGAGGCTGGATGCCATGCATGGCCCTCAAGCACTTCAGGAGGCCCGCTGCTTGCAGTGCACTAGTGGTCACTAGTGCAGTGGTGTCAACTTCGCCCAATCGCCGTGAGGCAAAAGATGAAGCGTCAGGCGCCGACCGGCTCTTCTTGACCCTTGGCCCTGGGTTTCTTGCAGGAATCCTGCAGCGCGACCCGAGCCTGGCACGATTTTTGACGGAGATCGGTTGGGTCTACGCGAACCGCGCCGACGTGCCGGAAACTCTCAGCGGGCGCAGCTCGCACTCGGCTCCGCTGCAGAGATCGACTGCCGAGGTACCTCGCATCTTCGGGATCCCTCCTGGGCTCTTGGAGTGTCCGGCGGCCCAGGGCAGACTTCCGGGAAGGGCGCAGCCTCTTCTTGGCGAGGTCTCGGCGCTCAGCTCTCGAGCTTCTGGCCACGGGCACCAGGCCGCTGCGAATCCTCGGCCGCCTCTCTTCTTATCTCTCGGGTCTCTCCGCTTTACAGGATCGTTTCCCGAAGGCCCCGACAGAAGACGCCAAGTGGCCACCCTTTGAGGATGAGAGGAAGTGAGCGCCAGCGATTCGATGAAACGACATCGCCCCGCGCGGTCGCTAAGGGCTGTTCGACTTGTCGAGTTGTCTTGCACTTGTCGGATGCTTTGGGTTTGTTCGGTTCTTCGACTTTTCGGCTGTTCTTGTACTTTTCGGACATTTCGGGTTTTCAACTTTCCAGGTTTGCTTGCACTTTTTCGACGCTTCGTGTTTTTTCGACTTTTCGGGTTCAGCTGTTCGTTCAGGCTTTAGGGCCTAAGGTGTTGAGTTGTTTGAGACCTTCTGGGGTTCGTGTTGCAGATGCCTGAAGGGATATAGCAATTGGCGGGCGTTATAGGTTTTTTAGTTTGTAGCTAGGTTTTGACAAGAGCTTGTGGGGTTTGTTCGCATCTGTAAAGGGGAACTGAAAGACACTGGTTTGTCCTGTTTTTCTAGAGCTGTACGGTCAATGAATTTTGGAAGCTCTTCACTTCAAAGGGCTTCAACGATGCGAGCCTCATGCTATTCCTCAAAGCTCCTCGCTCGATTGTGCCCCGAAGCATTTCTCACATCGCTAAGGCCGCAAAATTATTGATTTTATTTGTTTGTTGGTTCTACTACTCGAGTTCAACCCTGGTTGTGGTTGAAGTGTTTCTAACTACTTCTACCGGCATTGATGGGATTCTGGGGTTGTGGTTACAATTTTCGGCGGGTCAGCCGATCTAGGGTCTTTCACCGCCCGAAACAGCAAAACAGCATAGGGATTCACAAGAGCTGTTTTCCAAGTTCAGTGTTCGTCTCTTCATGTTTCCGAAAACCTGCTGCACGGAACTTGCGTCCGCAAAATCGAACACCTCCGAAGCTACAGCCTGAGGTGCCACCAGACATTGTCCCAGTGGTGTACATGTGTATATACTATACATATATGTAATTACATATATCTACATATATATATACACACACATACCTTTACCTATGTATATATATATACACACATATACATATACATATACATATACATATACATATACATATACATATACATATACATATACATATATATATATTCAGATACATGTTATACATATGCATGTACATATAACCATACTTCTGCTTCTGTTTACAGACACACACACACACACGTAGCATTTGTAGATGTATACGTGTTTTTCTATAACCTTCCACATCGAGTTCCCTGTTCCATGGACACCTCGCACACTTAGTGACACCCTACATCCTTTCCGGTGTTTTGATTTGACGAGGTTTCAATCTTAATAGGCCCCAAGGCCAGAACACTTCCCGCAGTACCCGAAATCCTGAACACCATCCTGGATCTGCTGTTGCTCTCTGCAGACAGAGGCAGTGCCAAGATGCTTCAGATGTCTGCCACTTGTTACTTTTTCGGCTTTTGCTGTGTTGTGTGTTCCACGTTTCCACTTTTTGACTTCTTGACTTTTCGACGTTTTGCATTTTGCTGTACTTATCGACCTTTCGCGGCTTTTCGACCTTTCGCTTTTTTCTGTACTTTTCGACGTTTCGCTGCAACGGCTTACTTTTCAAGACTTTTTGACTTTTCGGGTTTTATTTTTTTGGCGCAACATCTTTAGTTTTTGCAACTTTTTGACTTGTCGCTATTCGGCTTTTCGCGTTCAGTTTGGCATTTTGCATTTATCCGCGCCCACGGCCGTTCGCAAACACAGTCCAGGTCGGACCACGCGTGTCGCACAACCGCCTGCAAAGGCCAATTGTAGCAATAGGAATTTGCCAGCGGATTCACCATGTACACATTTCGGGACAGTTCCCGTAACTGCTTGTGGCTGCTTGTGTGTGCACAACCGGCACAACCCTGCTTCAACGTGAGTAGCTGCGCGTCCTGAAAGAACCGACGGATCCTTAGCCCTTTGACAGCACACAGGATGAGAAATCCATTCAAACGCAGCTTCTGGCGGTAGGTGCATGCCCAGATCTGTTCCTCCAGCCACTACCAGCAAGTGTAATGGCATCAGGCGTCCGTAAGCTCCCACGAACAGTCTCAAATCCGATCGTGTTTCCGTCACGACGCTTTGCGTGCCTGCCCGTGCGAGCGCGAGCGGGCGATGCGAGCACCAGGTCTTCGCATTGTGTCTGTCAGAGTCGACCGACCCTGCACAGCAAGACGAGGACCAGGGGCCAGGGCTCTCTTGAAAGCTGAGCCACTCCTCTGAGCCCTCGGGCCACTCGAAGCCTCCGCAGCTCTGCGATCATTTTTCTACAGATACGAGAAGAGCAGCACAGCTCAACCAAAGCAAGTGGACCAAACACGTCGCATACGTCGCGCCGTGCTTCAGAGCAACCTTCTGCATTAGCCGATGTCAGCAGGGCGATGTGCTATGCCAATTGATCGGTATCAAGCGGAAAATTCACTGCAGCGCAGTGCAGTCCTGAGAGGTAAGGACCGAGGAGCAGCAGTGTTGATGCAGGCATCGCAGCAGATGCGCACCGCCAAGCTCGCGGCCCATTCCTTCGTGAAGCTCCGAAGGTGCCGAAGGTTCTACGCTTCTTAGGCTCTTAGGCCATTATTACATTATGATACGGTTTGGGAGGATCGTGAAGGAGGCGGATGAGAAAGAAGGCGGCACCACGAGCGCGAGCACCGACGGGGAGGAGCTGCCCGAGTCCTTGAGCAGCGCGTTGCCCACCTTCATGGAGCTCCTCGGGCCGTAATCAGGCACTGCCTCTGATTCGAAGGCGTGTATCTGCTTCGCGCACTGAGGACATTCTGGAGTTTGTCGTCCCACGACATCACCGGAACACTTGACAAGGCTGGCCTCGGGTGTGGCAGAACCTGGCCAATGCAGAACTATGTTCTAATTCCCAACGGTCAATCAGATTTGTCTCAGCAAAAGGAGGGTCGGTTCTTGGTTTCTCTTCTTTAGTGCTCCAAAGCGTAGCAGGCGGGTTGTCGGCCGCAGGTCATTGCGCGCGTGTTGAGGCCGCCCATTTCGGCTTCAAATCGAGTCGGGAGCGCTGAGCGGTGCGTGCATTGTGGAAGCCGTGTCAGTGACGGGAGCGTCTCCTTGGAAGAGCGCGGCCTTCGCCCGGAGCCCAGTTGACGACGCTCAGAAGTAGACGGACAAATATTACACACAGGACGAAACACACCAGAAAATCAGCAAATGAGAAAGCCTCCAAAAGCTTAGAAGAAAGGAGTGGACCAGGGGATCCTGCTAGGTAGCTGAACATGCATGTGGCTCATGAACAAGCACCTTGACAGCTCATCGAGCAGATACTGATACTACATGTGCTCTCGTTGTCGCTGGCAATGAGACAGACCAATATCCGAGGCTGAGCTGAACGGTCCAGCAACGGCTAGAAGCAACATAGTGAGCTTCCTCAGCGGGAGACCCACCGACTGTGAGAGGGAGGACAGAATCAGCAAGTACTGTAAGACCAGCAAACGTGGCAAAAGAAGAAGGCTGGATCATGCAGACATACAGCGATTTGCTGCGGAAAGAGGAAGTACTCTGGCAGGACGTTTGAAGATAGGTTGTTCAAGAAAGCTGAGGCCAACGCAAGTGAAGGGAAAGAATGGGCGGTAGGGACGGACAGTACTGTTGGGAGAAGAAGGAGCTACAAGCGATGAAGCGTTGCACCACCATCTGCATCGAAAGAAGTATCCAGACTCGGTGACACACGTCAAGTCGAAATCTACAGAAAGACCGACAAGCACAGCACTGTGTCTGGCTCCCTGCGACACTGTGTAAGCGACGCATGAAAGGCCAGGTCCATGCATGTGTCTTGGACACGAGGTGCAGACAGTACATAGGTGTCTTAACACGCTGTTTCAGGAGTTGTGCCCTGTAGTGTGAGCATTGTATGATGCAAGTTCGAAGATTGCGGCATAGCGAAAGCGGGTGCAGAACCGCACACAGGTGCCGAGCGTCTGCGGGAGCTCGGCCAAGCGCTCCAGGAGCTAACGGCGCAGGCCAGTCGCAGCGCGAGTGCTCGGCTCGAAGCGAAAGCTCCGCGCTTCCTCCAAGCGGGGGGCGGGGGGCGGGGTCCTCCGCCTTTTTGGGGAGGCCACCACGTCAGAGACTGGCCCTCAGGGCACCGCGGAGTGCCGTCGCTTCGAGAAGGCGCGGAGTGGGGGGGGGCGGGGGGCCAACTTTCCCTTCCTTTTGCTCCCTTGGAGGCCTTCGTCGCCTCGATGGCGAACCGCGCGTAGTCCGAAAAAGACCGAAAAAGAAAAGTGCTCAAGGCGAGGACTGCCTGCCACCAGGTTTGACAAGCTCGCTTGCATTGCACGGCCCAGACATTTCTGGTAGTGGGTGCCTCGCCGAAGGGGACTCGGACTCCTTTCTAACGCCATGGCGTCCGTCTTGGTTTGCGGCGGCGGCAATGCCGCACAGGTCGTCTCGTGCCTTTTCGCATCGCGCTACAAAGTCACTGCCATTTCGCTCTATGCCGATGAGGCAGAACGGTGGGACAAGGCCGTCAAGGAAGCCAAGGGTATGACCTGCAACTTTCAGGGCACCAACAAGGCGGTGAACTCCATGCCTGACTTGATCACCAAAGATCCCTCTGCGGTGAAGAATTGTGACGTCGTGCTCTTCACAGTGCCCTCTTCCTTCCACGAGCAGTACTTCCGGGCCCTGGAGCCCTTCGTTCAGAAGGGCACCATCTTCGCGGTGATGCCTGCGCGCTCCGGCTGCGACTTCCTTTTCAAGAAGGCCCCCGCCGTCCTCCCTCTCTGGTCTTTTTGGTGTTTCTTCCTTTTTCTGCATGCAGGTGATGGGTGAGAAGGCGGACACCTTGGGTCTGGCGGCCTTCGAGACCTTGCCCTGGGCTTGCAGGTTCAACGACTGGGGCAAGACCGCCACTGTCTTGGGAACCAAGGCCCCGCGCAGAATGAGAGCGAGAGAGCGAGAGGGAGAGGAACTTCCAGAAGAGCAAAGATCCATGTTCCTCCGCGAGCGCGGGTTCGGAAACAAGTGACGGGGTGTGTATGAGACGCTGGCGATCCTCTTCGTGCGTGGCCGTTCTAAGAGATGTCGTCGCCGCCAGAAAGAGCAACGGCAAGTAGGACAGCAACGACAACGACAACGGCAAGCATCGAAAGGTCTGAACCAATCTCCCTTTCGCAGAAAGCCCTTGGCGCTCGTTCAGAGAACAGGAAGGAGAGAGAGAGCAGAAGAGCAGCAGAGTGTCAAGGAGTCGATCAGCGCGGCGGTGGTGCCGCCCCTCGGGAAGAGCAAGCTCGATGTCATCTTAAAGCTGCAGGGCCTGTTGGGCGTGGAGCCGAAGATCGTGGAGTGCCCGAACGTGATGAGCATTTCCTTGGGGAACCCGGGGCAGGTGATCCACCCGGGGGTCACCTACGGCAAGTGGCACAGCTGGGATGGGAAGCCCCTGCCCCAGAAGCCCTTGTTCTACCACGGTGTGGACACGCAGACCGCGGATGTCTTAGAGGGGATCTCCGGAGACATCACAGCCATCTGTAAGGCCCTGAAAACCTTGGACCCCAATTTCGACTGCAGCGAAGTGAAGACGATCATGGAGTGGTACATGGCATCCTACTCCACCAGCATCGCGGATGGCTCCACTTTGCAGAAGGCTATGAGCACCAACAGTGCTTACGAAGGCCTCTGCCATCCCATGAAAGAGTCTGGAGGCGGCTACGTTCCGGACTTCCAATTCCGATACCTCAGTGAGGACGTCCCGACTGGCTTGTGCTTCTCCCGCGGTGTGGCAGAGCTCTTGAACGTGAAGACCCCCACCATCGACAAGGTCTTAACATGGGCACAAGGGAAGCTTTCCAAGGAGTTCTTGAAAGATGGGAAGATGAACGGAAAAGACATCAAAGACACCAGAGCTCCCCAAGCCTTCGGTGTCACTTCGAAAGACATGCTTTGCAGCTTCTTGAGAATCAAGAAAGAAGCCACGTGCTGCGCTGGCATTTGTAAGTGAGATGATTCAGAGGATATCAAGGATCTTGACTCGTGGCACCGATGAGCCGAAAGCCTGTGTCTACAGTTGTGTGGGAAGCCACGGCCATGAGATTTGCTTCTCGGGCCTTGAGATGTGCCGGCTTTGAAGCTCTCTCTCTCTCTCTCTCCCCTCTCCGAGCCCAAGCTCCCAAAGTGGTCCGAAGAAGGTCCGAAGGGTAAGAGGTTAGGGCAGATAGTCGGATTTGATGTCGAAGAGCAAGAGAGAGAGAGCACGAAGTATCACAACAGCGCGTATGCTATCCAAGCCGCTCCACTGAAGAATCGAATTCTGGTGCTGATCGAGTACGATTTCCACTTCAGCTGTCAACGAATCACGCCAAGTAACCCTCAGTGGAGTGGCTAAGATTGTTTTTTCGCAGAGAGCTGCCCGTGGAAAAGGCAACCGTGGTGGGTTTGAAGCCGCAACGATTGCTTGCGGCGCAGATGTAGCCCTGCCAACGGGACCGAGCCGCCAGCCGCCGCGCCCTTGCCGTGGAGTCATGGAATCCATGAAGCCATTCTGTCAATGCATGCCTCCTATATGACAATTGTGAACGCGTGCACTCGCTTGCCACGTCGCAATCTGTACTCGCAGCGCAGGCTTGCCCTAGATGACTATGGAGATGTAGCATCCTGACTCTGCGATAGCCCTGAGCCTCTGCCAACTGCGACAACAGGCGATGCCAGTCTAATTCAGAGCTACGCCGCTGCGCCTGCCTTTGCGCGGGATTGCGTAGTTCCCGGTGAAGTGGCTACGCAGCTACGCAGATGCCACTGGAGGAGCACCAGAGCCAGAGCTCACATCGGAGTGTCCTTCTTGCAGTGAACTGAAAATGGCAGGAACAGGAGCTCCTGCACGTCGTCGCGCAGGATGACGACGGCTCTGCGATGGCTGAGGTCAGGGCCTCACAGCCTCAGACAGCGCCTTGGATGTCCGTTGGGAGCAGCTTCGGAGGTCTTCGTGTACAGCGACGACAGCATGCTCTCTCTGCGGCGCCGTGGTCTTGGAGCGGACCGTGCCAGAGTGCGAGGGGGCCTTGGCTCCCCTCCCTCCAACAAGGCGCCCTCTGCAGCTCGGCCAAGATCCAGCACTTGGCGCTGAAGCGCGGTGGCCCGGAGAGCTTTGATACTCGCGCCGTTGACGCTGTGGAAGGTGTTGGCCAGGTGACAAAAGGCAGGAAGGGCCGTTCTCCGCGGCATGGCGATGGCATCGCCGAGGTTCGAGGGGCAGATGGCCGCGATGCACCACAGCCTCGAGGCTCGGATAGGCTCGGGTTCAGAGGCGACTCCACTTGTTGAGTCTTTGTGCCACAAGGCGGCTGGGCTGGAGAACCACGCTGTGGTGCAGGTGGCGCCCGTCACCGAGGCACTGTGATGCTTGCCGGCAGTCCAACTCAAAGAGAGCCGAGTTTTGTGGGGACCGCGCAAGGTGGGACTTGCTTCGGCCTCCTCGGATGGCATGGCCTGGGGCCCGCAGCGGCCCGCAACTCAGAGAGTTTTAGAGAGCCCTCCAGCGCCGAGGTCTTCTTCTGGGATGCCCTCAGCGGCAAGTGCCTGGAGTCTCTGAGGCAGAACCGCCGCGCAACCCCGCACACACCTCGATCTCTCTCTCGTCAACTCATCTCCCGTCAGAATCATCTTTTCCCATTCCCATATCCCATATCCCATATCCTCTCTCTCTCTGTGTCTCTCTCGCAGGGGCCACCAGGAGAGCGTCCTGTCTGTCGCCTTCTCGGCCTCCGGGAAGCTCCTCGGCACCACCAGCCCGGGGCCCCGGAGCCGCCGGCGGACTCGCGGTCGGACGAAGACGTACACAGACTTTTTTTCGGACACTTTGTTTGTTGCTGATCTCTGCATACCCCAACTTTGCGTTTGCGATCCTGAGTGAAGGCTCTGTTACACTTTGGCCCTTGGCCCTGCTTGTCAGTTGCTGCAGCTGTCGCTTAACCGTTGCAGTGCACGCAGCTTCGGGGCCACTGCCGCCTGCCGCTGACCACTGACCACTGCTTGCGCTCCTTGCGCTCCTTGCGCTTGGGCATGCGCGTGGCCTGTGGTTACGCGTGGCTTCGAGCGTCGTGGCTTTCTCGCTCTCGGTTAGGCTTTGCCCGAGGCGCAGCAGGTTGGCGAGTTTGGCCCCTTTGAGACGAACTCTCGCAGGGCCCGGCACAGAGCCCTAGAGGCTTCGGAGGTGCTTGTTCCTGTGATTTGGAGCCTGTGCCGAGACTTTGAAATGTCCACACGTTCCGGCACGATGGCTGCCATCAGCACCAATGCTCTTGGACTCATTGAAATGTTAAGCCCTCGAGGTACAGCTTTGACGGGAGTTTTTGAGACGAACTGCACTTTCGCGTGTCGTTTCGTGACCTCCCTTAGCCCGAGCCGGCGTGCACTCTCTCCCTCTCGAGATCAGGAGCCATGTGGAACCCTGTGGTGCTTTTTCCCTTCTGACGGGTTACGGAGCCAGGCACAAATCGCCCATCGCATCGATTCGTGCTACTTTGGCCCTGGACCTTCGCCAACATCGCTGCCCCCTATGACGAGCCCTGTCTCAACTGCCGAATCCGTGGCCCTCTGCTACGCGTCCCGGTTCGTTTGAGGGGAGGATCCTAAGCCAAGGCCTTTGGATCTAGGCTAGGCCGGGAGAGCTGTTGACCGACATCGAGGATGCAATGATGCGGAAGAGCTCTGGTGGTCCATCCTTCGCAAAGGTCAGACCTGGCCAACAACTGACAACCGCAGTTAAGTTTCACTCCAAACCCACTCTCAGCTTCTTTGCTCAAGACAGTCTCCTCTCCCGAAACAATCTCCCAATCAGCAACGCCGACGGTGCAACCCCCCCCCCCTCCCGCCCCAACCCCAGGGGCGAAAAGGCAAGAAGATGCAAGAAGTCGCTGCACCATGACCGCCATCACTTAAGTCTCTGCATTCAAGGCGCCGACTGCAGTGCGAAAGTCTGGGAGACGGCCACGGGCCGTTGCCTCTCGGCAAGGAAGCGCAGCGCTCAGAAGCTCTCCCCGTTTTTTTTTGGGGACTGCGAGGCCTCACGACACTGCAAGGCCACGAGGACTGGGCGCTGGCCCCGATGGAGCCAGCGGCAGTCATCAGCGACTCAGTGTCCGTCTTTTCGAGGTTACGTGCTGCGGCTTCAATCTCTCTGAGTCTTTGGCCGTTACCGCAAGCTTGGACTGCAGCGCCAGGCGCTGCCGCGTTTTTGGGCTCCTCTGTCGCAATGCTAACACTGGCGCAATGCTGCACTGACAGGATATGGGAGCTGGCCAGTGGCAGGCACACGGCTTGAGCATGAGGAGACCCTGTCTCATCCTTGAAAGTCTCGTCTTGGAAAGGTGCCTGCAGCTCCTTCCCGGCGGCGTCAGTGCGATCCCGAAGAGATGCGAAACTAGGCAGTGTGTCTGTTTGTGCTTCTGAGCTGTTCCTCCTGCCCCTCAGGCCCCCTCCCAACGCAATTATTCCTGTTTAGTCACTGCGTAGCAGTAGCAGCCCGAGTCTTATGGCGACAGCATTTCGCTCCTGTCTCGAGAGCCGGGAGATGACTCGAGGCCCGATCTTCTGGGCGGCCTTTGCTCCGGAAGAGGAGGAAGTTGCCACTGCCAGCGGTGATCTCAGTCACTGTGTCCCGGTAAAAGTTTCTTCTCGCCCTTTGAAGAAGGTGCCGACAACAACGCCACGGTCTGGAGCGAAGGGCAGGCCCACCACAGAGCCCCACAGCGAGACAGCGTTGTGTAGACGTGGGCAGGTGCAGACGGTGCTTGAGGGCCACGAGGACAACGTGATGTGCGCCGCAGTACTTAGTGCGATCTCAGGGCGGGTGGGCGGTAGGGCTCTGGCTTTCTGCTCTGTCTCAGCTTCCTGCTCTCTCCGAGGTGAGCTGGTCGCCGGATGGCCTGAGACTTCTCACCGCCTCGCAAGACCGCTCCGCGCGGCTCTGGGAGGCGCGGGGGGCGCAGCGCAGCGCGGGGAGCGGCCGTGCGCTTCTGCTCTGCCCTTCTTGGGGCCTCAGCCAGGCTGCTGCGGGCTCCTGCATCCGCGAGTTCCAGGGGCACACGGACACCGTGCAGGCCTGGGGGGCCCGGCCCCAGAGCCCGGCCATATTTGCAGCGCCTCGCAGTCCGCCTTCTTCTCTGGCGACGGCCGCTTGGTGGTGACGGCTTCTCTAGATCGCCAGCGACCGAGCTCGAAAGAGAGAGAGAGAGAAGTGGAAGATCACTTACGTCCTTGTGACGTCCACGGCTTTCCAAGGCCTCGCGAAGATCTGGGAGACCCAGACGGGTGACTGCCTGCGCACGCTGGCTGTGCCCTGGCTCAGTCTTGCTACGCTCTGAGCGGCCCTCGGAATTTCCCAGGGCCACTCGGGCTCCGTCCTCTTTGCCGCTTTCTCCGCAGACGGCAGCTTCGTGGCCACCTGTTCGAGGCTCCCCTCCCGCACCTGCCCGCCTAGAAGTCGCGAGAAGCGACCTGCTATACAACCGTACATACGTTACATTCAGCTCATTCATGTATAGATGTACTATGTAGACGATGGAAAAAGAGCAAATAGATACACACACACACATAGATGCAGATAGATTTCGCTGGATTCGATCAGGGATTCGACGTTGCGGACCTGGGACGTGAAGACGGGACGACACCTGCGGCTGCTCGAGGGCCACCGTGCCAAGGCGGGCGGAGGACGGTGCAGCAGCGGCCATTTGGGCACAGCCCAGCTCCATTCCTTTGGCGTCAGGTGAACTCCCTCTCCTTCGTCTTGTTCTAATGCTCGGCCGCAGGCCTTTGAGCGACTCGGCGGCAGAAGTCGAAGACTTCTGCCGCACGGTGCCAGTGCCAGGCTCTTCTTAGGAGAGTCTCGCCACCCGCTTCGGTCCTGTTGGCCTCAGAGAAAAAAAGGCTTTCAAGACATCTCCTAATTGCGAAGATTGTCTCATTGCGACGAGCGATAGGCATCGGCATGTTCATGTTGTGAGTTCTCACATTGCAGGGGTGTGAGGTGTTACAGGCGTCAGTTTGTGCATGCATGTTGCGAGTTCGCACATCACAGGACTGGGGTACGACTTGTTCCGTGCGTCAGCGTATGATAATATGTTGCATATTATCACAGGGTCTACGACAGTATACGATCTGTCACTTGCACAGGCGTCTGTATGTTGCGAGACCACACATCACAGAGGGTATGAGTTGTTACTGTGAGAGTTACGTGCACAAATCTCTGTGTGTGTGTGTGTCTCTGTGTATGTGTGTGTGTGTTGCGAGCTCACACATCACACAGAGGCACGATTTGTTTTGGGCATCGGCGCGTGTATGTAAGACTACACATCACATCGTGTACGATTTGTTACCGGCATCGGCGTGTGTATGTTGCGAGAGCACACATCACAGGGAGTACGAGTACGATTTGTTGCAGGCATCGGCGTCTGTATATTGGGACACCACACATCACAAGGGATAGTGTTTGTTACCGGTCGGCGTGTGTTTGTTGCGAGTTCGCGCATCAGAGAGGGTAAGATTTGTTGCCAGCATCGGCAAGTTTATGTTATGAGTTTGTGCGATGCGGTTCGCCGTCGTACGGCTTGTTACAGGCATCGTCGTGTTGCGAGCTCAGTGCCTGGCCCTTCATGTTGAGCGCTCGGTCTTGTATTTGTGGCTCTCAGCAATTCACGCCGTGCAATGCAGCTATTATCCAGTGAATTTTGGAGAGTGCGCAGAGGGCCTTTGTCGGATGGGCACTCGCAAGAGTTGCTCAACCGCACACCAAGTGCAAGAAGCTACGATTCATGCCAGACGCCGTGCAAGACTGACTGCAAGGACTGGAGCGCCAAGAATCCAAAGGGTGCCCATCACACCCTGTTCCTCGTGCAGTTCTTGCAGCAACTGTCATTTGCAGGAACCATAGTTGATTCATACCAAATCGGCAAGTTCTTTGAGACATCACCTGCATTTTCCGGCCTTTTGGTCGGCTTGTTCATCACAGGCGGGGCTGTGGGCGCGTCTTGCATGACGTTGATCCTGCAGGCAAGGCCCAACGCATGGAAGAGCTTTCGCAGCATCGTGCTTGGCTGCCAGCTCATGGACACTTGTGGAGTTTTGCTGTACACCCTGCTCATGGTTCTGGCAGTGAAGGAGCAGACGGGCCCATCATGGATCTATTGCCTCGCGATGGTACGATTTGCTTGGGGCTTTGGGAGTGGTGTGACGGGACAACTGGCGGGGGTAACCATCACGAAGGCGACTCCGCCACATGAGATACCTGAAGAGATGCAGAGCTTGCAGTTTTGGCAAACCCTTGGCTTGGGAATGGGGCCCTTCATCGCAGGGCTTATGATTTTTGCCCATGGTGTTCTCGGGGTCTCGCATCTTTACAAACTGTGCGCAGCTCCAGCTGCCCTTGCCAGCCTTCAGGTCTTGTCCCTGCTCACTCTCTGGCAGCTGTGTCCCAGTTCTGTGGAAGAGTGGTCTTCTGACGGTGCGACAGGAGTGTCTTCATGCCCTCAGAAGCACTCAGGAAGAATCCAGCTGCTCTTCCTGAGCTCCTGCTTCCTCCTTTGCAGCCTCCGGGGCTATGCCGTGGCTGGCGCTGAAGTCGGTACCGCCATGCTGCTGGAAGAGTCCTACGAATGGAATCGGCATTCCATTGGCTTCTTGGTGAGCGGAGCTTTCTTGGCAAGCATACCTCTCCGATCGGCATACCTCCGCAACAAGAGTTTGTTCAGCACAGTTTCATGGATACGAGTCCTGGCCTTGATTGCTATGGCTGGCACGCTGCTTCTATTCTCCCGCATGGCCGCAGTGATGCCACATGGGGTCGCTCTTGTTCTCGCTGATGCCATCATGTTCCCTGCCTTGTACTTGGGAGAGGGGTTGACCAGGGGCTTGATGTTGCAGTTCGCCAAAGACAGCACCGTGCTTTCAGCCAACCAAGCATCGTTCTTGGCCATTGTCCTGAACAACTGCGCTCGCACAGTGGCACCCTGGCTCTCGAGAAAGCACATCTCCACCGGTGCCCCGTCCGAAGGGCAAGATCTGTTTGCCACTGGGCAGCTACTTTGCTGCGGGTTGTTCCTCGCCATATTCGAATTCGGGATCCAGCATGTGTCGGAGGCTCCAGTCATTGTCATCGGCCTACCGAGCTTAAACGAAGCTCACAACATCGAGGCCGTGACCAAGGCGGTTGATGCAGGCTGCCATCGATACTTCCCAAACCACCGTTGCATACTGGTCAATGCAGACTGCCAAAGCTCTGACGGCACGTCCGACATCTTCGAAAGGACCCCGACGCATTGCCAGAAAGTTGTGCTGAGGACTGCCCTGCCAGCGCAGGGCAAGGGTGCAGCGCTTCGGCTGGTGTTCGAGTACATGCTTCAGGTGGATGCCACGCATGGGCTTACCTTGGACACGGATGTGACGAGCATCACGCCAGACTGGATCAAGAGCTTCAGTGAAGCCTTGGCCTATGACTTCGCCGCGCCTCGCTACGCCCGGCACCGCCTGGATGGCTTCATCACGAACCTCTTGATCTACCCCACGGTCTGCTGCGTCTTCGGGAAAGACCTGCGCCAGGCCATCGGAGGCGACTTCCTGTTCAGTCGGAGGGCCGCCGAGGCCTTCCTGGCGCAGCCGTGGCCCCCTTCCGTCGAGAAGTACGGCATCGACATCTTCATGAGCACCACGGTGCTGAAGAAGAAGCTCTCCGTCTCAGAGGTGGAGCTGCCGGCGAAGGTCCACAGCCCAAGCCTGCCGAAGCTCAAGAGGATGGTCCTGGAGGTTCTGGAGACGCTGCTGCAGCAGCTCCAGGGACAGAGCTTCTCGACACAACGTCTCCAGGCCCTACCTCGCATCTGCACCGAGCTTCAGGAGCACCACATCCCCGAGCTCCAGGCCCAGGGCTGCTGCTGTGCTGCTTTGCTTATCTCAAAAAGCTGCTTTTTCGGGGGCTCCTTTCAGACTCTGACTCCAAAAAGGTGGATCCATGCGTACTGGAGAATCTGGCGGAGCAGTGCTTCCAGGAGAACAAGGAAAGCATCCTCAAGTCCCTGGCGGCCCACTCCTTCTTGCAAGCCGCTTTAGCTCAGAGGAGCGTTGACAGCACTGCCTGGGCAAGCTTGCTGCATTCTGCCCTCACGACGACGGCCGTATCCTTGGAGACGCTGCAGCTGCTGCGCTGCTTCTTCTTCCTCCGTGCGGCCTCGCACTGCAGGGAGGCCTTGCACCTCTCCAATCCACAGGCCGAGGAGCTGGTGAAGTCACAGAGGGATCAGCTCGCCCGCCTGAAAGAAGCCGTGCCGGAAGCCGCGCCATGAGGCTTTTGAGCTGCTTCGCTCCTAGCATTCCGAGACCGCCTGGCAATCGGACCGCGTCGCTGCGCTGACAAAAGCTTCTCAGCGCCTTCTTCCAGGAGCGCTGCTCAAGTGGACGGAGTCGCCCTATAGAACAGTCGCTTTCACATATTCAATATGCAATGGGGCCATCTCGACAAGAAGAACATGCCACTTGTCATTAACCCTGGACCCTTACGCGACCTTGGCGGCTCAAACGCGCGCGGCTCCGGCGGGTTTTGAGTCAATTGACGGTGATAGCCAGAAGCCACTCGCCACGTATTTAGTGCAAGAGGCAGGGCCCGTCATCAGCCCGCGCAAGGGAATCGGTAAGAAATCATCTCTTCATTCGCCACGTTTGCCCTTGATTCATTCTATGATGCTATACGTTGCAAGCCGGGGGCACGAGAGCTGGTAGCTGCTGCGGATGACGTGGCCAAAGGGAAGCCACCAGAGCATGAGGATCGCCCACCATGTACTTTTTTTCGGCGCGTGGTGTGTCATAGCTGGAGCTGCACAGTCCGTCGTAGTTCTACATGCGCAGGTCGAATCAGCAAGGCAAGCCAACTTGATTGACGAAGCAGCGGAGGACCGGTCATGGGGGCAGCCCCCTTCCCTGGAATGCCTTAGCCTACTTTGGGCTCCTGTCGACAAACGAAAGCCCCCATGGAATTGCAGTGCTATGATAGCCTTACGTTTGATGCTTAACAGAACATAGATATGCTGCGATCGGGGATTTACAGGGAGGGGGGGAAGGGGGCAGTGGTCCAATATGTCGGCCATCAGCAGGACAAACTTTTCAAAATCTTTTGTGAAAGCTCTCCTGGGGCTACTGTTGTCTGTGACCTGCTGTGCCAGAGAAGCTGCCCTCGCCACGTTCAGCCGACCCAAGCTAGACGGTACGCTCTGAGTGCATGCCTTCACAAGTTCAGGTCTGCTTATGCTTAAGGCACACAGCAGACTGACATTGAGCGCCTGGAGTCTGCTTTTGTATGTGCTTCCTCGATGACCGCTGGTTTCGATTGCTGCATTCTGTTGCATCATTGGATAAATGACTCGCTCAACCGATCCAAAATGAGTTTCTTGGAGATACCAATGGTGAAGTGTCGTCCTCATACTTGCAATGATTTTCACTGCAGCGCAGCCGCGGAGTTTGATGAAGTGAGGTAGATGCTGCAGGTT